>WOVY01009309.1:0-217500 GCA_013436015.1 Rhipicephalus annulatus | reverse complement strand
ACGTCCAAACATGATAATCATGACACGGAAGTCATGTAAAGCAATTTACGTCCGCCTCGTAATGTTGTGCTGATTGTAATGTGACATATCAACCTTCGTCACTCGTGCTTCGCATATCATTGTTTCACACTGTACGTGGGATCTGCCAATTTTTTTTCCTCTCGCTTGCTTCGCTTATTTCACTGTCCGCCTCGGTGGAGCAATGATTGCGGTGCTCGGCTGCTGACCTGAAGGTCGTGGGTTCGAACCCAGATGTGGCGGTCGCATTTCTATGGAGGGAAATGGTAGAGCCCCGTGTATTGTGCGATGTCCATGCATGTTAAAGAACACTAGATAGACATATATACTACGGTGTCTGTCATAATCATATCGTGATTTTGAGACGGTAAAACCCCAATATTACTAATAATAATATTTTTAATAATATATATATATATATATATATATATATATATATATATATATATATATACATATATATGAATAAATTAAGACAGGACATGACAAGTTGTCAGTGAATGAGTTTTTATTATTCATACTGTTGCTTGAAAACTAAGTATTACGCACCACAAAGTAAGACAAGCAGTTTTGTGTTGCTTCTTTCACATCTACCCTCTTCACTCGTACATTCAAGAAATGGTCACAAATGGTTGTGATACATTATATTTCTTTAAGCTAAAGTGTCTTGTAAAATTTTGTCGTCAGCTTCAAATTTACTACATACCGAGTGTCGTTAAACTCGGATAGCTGGATTGGAATTTCGATCGTTAGTGAAATTTTAGTATGTCAATTTACTTGTAGTCGTTGAAATCTTTGGCTGAATATATACTTTTGTTTCCTGTAGTCTTCAGTGCAATTGTTTTTTTATTACAGTGGTTATATCAAAGTGACACCATAGTAGAAAGAAGGGCTAAAAGCTGTGGCAGAGTGTAAACAAATCGAGCGGTAGTAATGAGAAATGGTCCCACACGCTACAAAAGCGACATCACTGTCATTGGGTCACGCACCGAAGGAGAAAACACCATGGAAGCAAACATATAGACAACATATGCTGACGGCATATCGAACGCTATCGTCAACGAAAATAAAAAGCGGCACGTAGCTAAGCTGTGTGTGCGATGTGCCGTACCCGGCGATGTCGTTCCTCAATGCAACGTTCACATGACATACACGCTTGACACGTATATCGACAACAAAGCGGTACATGTTGGACTGAGATATGTCAGCTGTTTTTGCTTTCTCTCTTTCTCACAAGAAGCGCACTGATAGTAGCTACGCTGAGTCGACAGCGGAAACCTCCTTCTATTTCACTTTAAGTCAGGATGTAATACGCGAAAAAAAAAAGATCGATGTAGACCATTTGTGTGTCATTAGTTTCGTTCATGATGTTGGCAGATCCCTCGGGGTTGCTTTTACATCGTATTGAATTTCGTAAAAATTGAACAGCAGACATGCGTATGCGTTGTGTCGTGTGATAAATGAACAATCAATGAAAAATCAGATACTCTTGAGGCGCACACGATAGAAAACCCGGGGCAATTTACGTATAAGCTTGACTCGAAGTCGTAGACTGGCTTGTGAGAGCCTGAGTCTACGGATGTTACAGGCACTTATCCCACACAATGAATACGAGAAAGAGCCCTGCTTCATGGACAGGCAAGCGGCTGGCACGGCGCGGTATATATACAATAGTGCTATAGGTCTCTTTTATATCGATCGATAAAAACAAGGAGTTTCGGAGCTGTCATATTAGAACAGCGTGTCTACGTACGTGTGCTGAATTCACCAAGCATCTCACGTCCTTCAAAGTCCTATTTTGCTGTGTTTTTTTATCGCCAGGGTATTTCGCTGCGATGATTTTGTTTCTATTAAGCTTTTCCATGCAGGACAGTAAGCGTACTCTGCGAATTATGCTGTTTAGATACTAAAGCACAGACTTCTGCACGACAGCAACGTTTGGTGCGCCATTTGCGTGCATGTTCGCATTACGGTATATTTTTGCAAGTGTGCACAACACCAATTAACAAGCTGCTTAGAGCAGCTTCCAGTACCGAAAATAAGCACCATCGTTGGCCACATTCTGGGCCCTGCAACTCATCGCCGTAGATACATGCACACAACTACTCGTGAATGAATCATATGCTTCCTACTGCACCACATGACACAAATGGCTGACAGTAAGTAAAATGTTGCGTTCATGTATACGCATGCCTAGCTACTCATATTTTTGCCACGATGCTCACAACGCATCGTTTCCCGCGGCATTCTAGCGGGACGTCACGCATCCACACCCGCAGACGCTCGGCACGCCGCCAATGAGCCGGAGTTATATGGAACCACTTGCTGACCTCCATCACATGATTTACACATTGACGTAAACGAGTTCGCTGAAGATTTACATCGGATACAAATCAACACAAGAGGACCTCAATGCGGCTGCTTTAATACAGGATGAGGATATCGGGAGCAACAAATAAAAATGCTTGTTTAGTAAAAGAATTCAGTGCTAACCAAGCAGCGAACGCCAAATAAGACCTTGGTTCTTAGTAATAGAATGGACCCGTCCAACTAAATGGTTCAGAAGAATAAGAAGGAAGAAAAAGAAAAGAATGTGGGGAAGCAAAGTATAAATGTTTTTTCTGGCATATGTTTCGCAATGTTCTCAATGTTTAGGCTCACGATAAACGGCTAGAGGCGACGGCCAAGCAGTTTGTCGCCGGTTGTTCTCTTACAAGCTTGCGATATCGATCGCCCAGCTTCATGTGAGCACTGACGCGTTGTGCGTGCGAAGAACAGTGACAGAAAATTGCGGACTTCCATGAGGTTCTGCGCAGCGAATATTGCAAGATCCATACACATGGATATGGTGTCAACAACAATTCAGCTGTGGGTTCCTGTGTTCGTTTCACTTGATTTTGAAACTAGATTTCCTGTGTTGAAGCTTCAAAAGAAGTTCATTAGAAGGAGAAGGAGGAAGAAGAGGCGTAAGGTTAACCATGTGCGCGTCCGATTTACTACCCCACACTGGGGGCGAAGACATAACGGGATTAAAGGAAGAACATTTACGGCAAAAATAGATGGTGTGGTTGAGCAACAGAGCAAGACTTTCGGTCACCTCCAGAATGTTCCGTTAAAATCAGAACACTGCCGAAAATAAAGAGAGTGATGAACACACCCGGTGCGCTCTAGTCCCCTCTCCCTTTATCCTCCTTTGCAGAACATGTCGGTAAATACACCGACAGCCATATACCTCGCTGTAGAAATAGCACTTCGGTTCAAGCTGTAAGAGAAGAGAGCTCCGACAATGTATAAACCGTGCGAGTAGTTTAAATTCAAGTCATGAAATCTCTCCGCGTCCCACACGCTGTCTCAAGGAAATTGAGATCCGTCGTAGCAAGCTGGCTGAAATTGACACGTTGTGAATTTCGATATATATATATATATATATATATATATATTACACCTATACAAACAATACGTTGCCCGAACCGTTCTCTTGCGTCTATAACATGACCACGAATGACAGGAGTAAGTTGCATTTCGGCATGTTAGATGAGAGAGAGAGGAAAAGAGTTCTTAGATACTGTAAATGGAGCCCCCTTTCATAAGAGTTTCGTCAATCAATCACATTTTAATGAGTTTGCGTGTCTCCTTCCACAACAGCTATAGATAGAGAGAAATGCAGTCATAGACAACATTTTCAGCCGCTCCGTTCTCTAAAACTAATGTCCTTGTGCAAAGCAATATTCTTTTCACTTCTGGCGATTTCGGTTTCAGACATTATATCACTACTCATTCAATATCAAAAAGTCACAGCATATCCACGATGTGAATGATGATGAGGGAGGGAAGCACTGAGATCGTTCGGTGCTACCCTAAATCTCCCGTGACATTGACCACTCATGCATGTAAATGAGTGACAAAGCAGCGCACATTTATACACATTGTTTATTGTTCATAAATGGTATGTTGTGTTGAGTTGTGGCTTTCGTTTTGCCTTCATTATTACTGCTTTGTAGTGTCGGATCTAGCCTGAACATTGGCAAAGACGGGGTCTGTGCGCGTTCCCCTGGTGGTTGTTGGATGTTCCCGGTCATACAAAATGCATCATAGAGCACATAGAGACGTGATCTACTGCACAAGCGAGCCGTTGTCCGAGGTCATCATCACGATGATCTCCATCGTCGTCATCATCACGACGATGGCACATGCCAACGCCGCCAACGGACAAGCCTCGATGTTGAAAAGCTTCGCCCATTAAAAAAACGTGATATAGCCTAGAAAAGCCTTCCGTATTTCAATACTGGCCGCTTTTATTTATAGGTAATTTTTTTATTAGGCGAGGTTAAATGCGGTCTTACATGCATTGTCGAGCAAAAAAGTGTGTGACCGAGAAATCAGTTGATTACAATACATGTGATTCTTCATGCATTACATCTTGGGCGTGTGGCTTTGTAACCTTACGATGCTATCAAAAACATGTGCGTTGTAGCCGAGAGCAGAAAAAAAATTGATAAAACTGCTTCTTTGTACAACTTAACTGTTTTTAACGATGTGCGCATTTGTCGCCGACAAGGCTCGGTGAATCTAAAAGCAGGACGCGTTACCTGAAGTGTTTTACAAGCATCGTTCACATCTTTGTTCGCACCAATGCTCAGTTGTTGCGATTAGTTATTTAGATCAAAAAGGTGGCATAAAAACTTGCGTTCAGTGCACCCTCCTGAAAACATTATTGATCGATAACCACAAATAGCACTCAAAATACTTGTGAGCACAAGTTGTATTCCCTCATGAAAAAGTGGCTGAATATAACTTCAATAAACGCGCCCCTCCAATCACAGTCATTCTCCTTTTTGTTGTAAACGCCTTGGATTAAGCGAGAAAAACAAAAGGCAAGCAAGTACGCAACAGGCCCAAGAGAACAGGCCCAGTAGCAGAAGTGAACTTTATGTGAGAAAGCTGATCATTGGCTTGTCATGCTGTTCGAATGACTTCACTCTTCGCCGTGGTATGGTTCGGAAAGACTTTATTTAGGTCCATCTGGGTGTGAACTAGCACGTAGTGGGCCACTGCCACGTCGAGGCAGATAGGCTTGACCTGTCCACCACGTTGTGGGCCCGTCATGCCACAAATTTATTATTTTTTTACCTATTGACATCATAGTTTATATGCTAACCCTACAACGGCTGCCATAATGTTTTTACAGAAGTATAAGCCAGCTCTTTGAGCACTTATGACATAAAATAGACCGAATATATTCATGCGTGTTTCATTCATGACATCACTGCATGCATGCCGTGATGGCGTGACAAGATATCTGCAAGTTCACTCAAAAAGTTAAACAGCAATGCATACCACGTGCACCTAAAATGTTTTTCACATTGCACGGGTCAATAAAGAATCACACGTAAAAATCTAGTGCGGAAACAGCTAGTATCATGACTCAATTTGTTTTTGTTTTTTCATAAAGCCATCATTAAGACACTGCATGCATATTCGCCAAATATCAATACTTGAGCAGTGATCAAAAAATGATTCATTCGAAGTACGGACTTGACGAGCATCCCCGCAAAATCTTGTGGTCACTGGTATTGTGCAGCTCATTGATACGGCATATCTACTTCGTTTATTGTGGACTTGCTTCATGTTAATACACCACCATATCTCAAAGGAGATTCACAAACTTATCGCCATTGTCGTATAAAGGGTTTCACGTGATGAGAAATATATTTAGGAACATTTTCCTACGTACAAATATTTGAATTTGTTGAGAGATTAAGTTATCAAGAATGAAACATCGAGATTTATCACCTCTCTTCGGTGCTTTCGCTTTTTCTGCACTTGCTTTGATTTTCGGCAGTGCAATGCCAGCAGTGCTCTGCCTATACTGCTCATCATAACAGCGCACAGTGCACGTGAATTACGCTTGGTATGTTCACGTAGACATCTCTATACTTGTGGTTTCGGTTCCTGCGACGCGCAATGTCTATCCCGCAACTTTAGGTTAAGTAGACATCGAGCTTATATGCTGCAATGGCACGCACTAAACTGCATAGAGATTCCTCTGGCCGCGTTTACAGCACTTTGCCAGTAACAGCACAGGCTCAGTCACGTTGTTCAAGCGACAACGGACGCCGTTTTGCATTGCTGTCATTCTCACCACCTCTGCAGCTTTCCGTTCATTTTCACAAAATGGCTAAGCACGCTCGCACGCATTCCTCAACTACGAAAGCCATAAACGCCCACATTCATCCCACGCGTGTACTTGGATTCAAGTGAATCTCTGTGTGCACAATGTTCTATTCGCAAAAACGAAAATAAGACCTGGTATGCAAAGACGCGCTCACCACTGTAGCTATCAGCGTAATTTAGACACCGCCCTCATTCTACGTTGTGGAGGTGTTGTAACAACTACTGTAAACAACGGCCGACGAATACTGGGAATGCCAAGCTGGGGCCTAACCCTCGAAGTTTTTTTTTTTCGTGAGTACTCTTGTCCCTAGGCTAACACGGTTCGTTTACGTTATGTCCAACACCGGGATTACCTGAAATTTTCTGTTGGGATCAATTCCTAGGAAGGACGCTTCTGTGAATTCGGGCAGTGATGTTTTATGAGTATAATTTTCATGCAGTGGTATTTCGAGAAGTATGCATAACCGAGGCACCATAAACATTATCGTTTCAGAAGCTTTCTTTGTCTTCGTTCAAATTATTCTAACTTTTGACACTTTAAGATATCTAGGCAAAAGTCATATAATAACGTTACGACGTCATCATGCGTAGTCTCTAGGGGAAGGTTTGACAGTGGTAACGAAAAGCATGGCCGATCGTTGCAGAGACATTGTACGTTTCCCGCTGCTTTAGAGGGAGCAATATTTGGCTGAGTTGCTCCACGTGCGTAATCAAGAAGTTTTCACGGAATTCAACGCCATTTATTTCAGTCGGGGATTCCATTGAAGAGAGTCCGCTGTGCTGTGCCACTTATGGCTAAAAGTGGCCTTCGAGAAATCATCTTCGTTATAGATAAGGATAACCGACAACGCTCTTTGCGACGCCTGCGGCGCCGAGGAGACTTTGTAGCATATCTTCTGCGACTACCCTCGCTACGCTGTGCCGAGACGATGCCTCTCTTCCGCTCTGACTCGTCTTGATGAAAAAAGAATGACACTAGAAACTGTTCTCTAAAGTCATTCTGAAAAGTCATCGAGAATGCAAGCAACCAAGGCATTGATAGAATTCCTAAGGACAACAGACTTGCACCAGTGGCTAAAGACTCCTAATATGATGTTGTATATTGTGTAACACTACCGCTCTACGTTGTGACGTTATGTGTATGTGCTGCTCCCCTCTTTTTCTCTCTTTTTGTTCTATCTATCTCCCATATCTCTTCTTCCTTTGCAGGGTAGCATACCGGTTATGTCAAACTGGTTAGCATCCCTGCCTTTTTCTCTCTCGTTTTTTTCATATTTGTCTATATTACTAAATGCTTCAACCAGCCTGTCTAAATTTGCAGAAAACTTATACGAGGATTGGCTATCCACGTTCGCAAACCTTATCTTTTTCTTAATAATATCCTGGCGCCAGTATGCATTTGAATGATCTTATACGGGAACGCTTGCGCCAATAAAAACGTGTGGCCAACTTTCCCTCTTAAAAAGTTTATTGAGTGCCTCAAACGATAGTGGTGTTACTTTAGCTCATTGACTTTTGAAAAACATGAGGCCTAGAAAAGATGAGAGACAATTGGCGTTCCAGACGCGATTTTTCTTCTCCTATGTATTGCTTCCGTACATGCGTTCCGTTTTCACTACTTTATTTTATGTCTTGCCACTTTTGCTGCATGATCACTAAATGAATGCATGGGGTTCGTGCGAAACGATAATGTCCTGAATTAAACCCGCAAGTCGTTGGGATATTCTCCAAGAGCTTACACCTCATATCAGTGGCGCTAAAATGAGGGACATTGAAATTCAAAAGAAACGTATTTCAAGAGTTTCGGTTAAGTCGATATTTGCTTTGTGCTACAACTTTTTAAATCAAAACTATCGCTTGGCTTCACTTCCATAATGAAGAGGAGTAGATAAGAACCCATTTGTAGAACGAAGGAAAGAAAGAAGCAACCATAAAATGATAGGGTATAGGGAGGTTAGTCAGAAAAACTTCCAGTTGGCTACCCTACGCTGGGTAATTAGAGAAGGCAAATAGAGAGACGAGATAGAGATAGGAGGGAAGAGAAAGAAAAAAGGTGAGAGAGGGAGTGAATTCACTGCAGTGTGTAGAACTCCATGGCAAGTCGGAGGCGTTCACACAAGCCCGTGGTCCTCAAATTGCACAAAAGAGCTTTCACTGTCTTGTGGGCTGTCAAGATATACGGACGGTGCTGTAATAGCACCTACACAGAAAGTGGCCGATCATCCAGTCACCGCAATGCGTTGGCAAGTACTTGTCTGTTTGAGGTGGCACGAAGCCACATGGAAATCAATACAGATTTCTTAGAAAAAAAGGGTTCCGCCAAACTGATTAGCAATTTCAGAATTGTATCGCGTCTCTTGTAGTAAATAATAAAGAGTTGAAGAAGTATACTGTGATTTAAAGCGCATGTTACAATTGTCTCTTCAAAAGACACACCTGGAAAATAACGACGATATTTCTAGCATGAGTGGCTTTGTTTTTATAGCTTTATAATTTTTTAATCCCGTCTTAGTGTTTTGCAAAGACTATCCATAGATGCCTCTAATTATTCGTTTTTATTTTTTATAAAAAGCTTGACGCTGCGTGTGGCGCTTCATTAGCCAACACGTGCATGAAACGTCGGTTTTCTTCAGTTCATCTCCACTTCGCGCGTATTTATAGGAACCCAAATGTGGTCCGTGCATTTCCTGTAAAGAACCATGTACAAACAATGGTGAGAATAGTTGAAGTAGTATTTTGTTTGCTACTTATAAGACAAAAAAAAACCTAAGTGGTTCGAATGTGCTCAATAACCACACCTTGAAGTGTATCCGGGTTGCAAACAAATACCTGCGAAAAATTTTACACCGCTGGCTTTTCACCGTTCTGCAAGGCGTCTCATGCTTAAGTGCTGGCTGAACAAACTTTCGCTCACGGATGATCGACCTCTGAAACATTATTCCTAGACAGTCACTATGATTGTGATCTGCACGGTAACTCTGAATGGGCGGCAGTTCTCGTTATATGTTTAAACAAGCAAGACTGAGGATAAATATGCTTAAAGCAAACATCAATTCCTCTCCGGTGAAACACGCTGCTGAGGTTATGAGTGGAGCGAGTAACAGTCACTCCTCATCGGTGTGATTTACTTTTATTAAAGAAAACAAGGTAAGCCTCCGTTCTCAAACAAGTAACTGCCAAAGCATTATGCTTATAAATTTAATTTACAAGCTTAACTTTAGCCTTATTTTTAAGTTTGCAGATTCAAGTTAAACTCTTTACATTTTTACAAATAGTCGCAATTTTTCATAAGGTGTTTCATTTGCTTTCAGTTTTACTAACGTGCCTACATGATTTCATTTGTGGACTCAACGTTGCTACTGAGCATTTTAATTCGGTGTGGAAACACAGTATTTATGTTCGTGCAACTCTGAGTATGGTTTATTGTTCTCTGGTCTGCTTTCTAGACAAACAGGGCGTCCACCACAATTGGCCCCTCATTTTTAGCTGAAACGGAAGCTCTACCACACCCTTGGAATTCCACAAAATGAAACCGAGAATGCACAGCAAAAGTAAGAAATTTCGAAATGCCCACTTGGTAGACACTATGTGGTCATTCAGCTCGTATCAGGGAGACTTGTCTGATGGTTTAATTGTAGTACACAACAACGGAGTAAAACTTGTGTCTATAGATATGTTACTCTTCTGCCGAAATGCCTTTCTGTCAAATTTAACAATAACAACAAAAAAACTTCTAGAAGCTTGAATGTAAAGGTTTCATTGGGTTTTCTCATAGGAGGTCACAACCACTACGAAAACAATTCTCCCCTTGGCATCCATTAGGTTGCTGCTCTGCTACAAACAGTTCTTCATGAGAAACTGGATATTATAGGTTCTCGCCACCCACAGGTAACGCAGTATTCGCTGCGAATTCCCCCGTTTTCATTACCTTCAACTTAGTGAATGCCAGGGGGAGGCTTCTTTTGAAGTTACGAGTGGCATTTACAGCGATAACTTGAAGGAACATTTTGCTTTTCGAGAGTTTTTGTTAAGTTGAAGAGTAAGTTGCTTATTCAGATAAAAGGCCTCCTTCGAACGACGACAATAATTGAAAAAATAAAGTGATTTTGTTTCTATTATCTGAACAGCTACATGATCTTGCTGAGACCGTTTCTCCTAAAATAATTTATGCAAGGCAGCATAACAATTTCTTCCTGCACACACGTATCCTCACGGTGCCTTAGAAGGGGGGAAGCTATCCAGGTGACACGCTCAAAGTAAACTTGCAGAATTCCGCGTCGGCCATCATTATTACTTCATAGCGTGGTTTTGGGACGTTAAATCCCACAAATCAATCAAGTCAATGATTATTACTTCTGATGATTGCCTCAAAAGCCACTTTATTTTTCTAGGGACCTCAAGTGAACGCCACCGCTCTTAATGCAGTTTTTATAAAACCCAATAGTCGTATCAAATACGTATGATGTTTTGTTAGCAATATAAAGATCAAACATCTGAATGGCCTCATATAAATAATCACCCCGGGCAGCACTGTACTCAAATGGCAGATAACGCATGCTCTGCTGGCCATCTTGCGTCCTATAATTGGCGCTGCGCCTTAAGAACCAAGGAGTTCAAAACAAGAGAGAGAGAGAGAGAGAGAGTGTGTGTGTGTGTGAGAGAGAGAAATAGAAGTAATATATTTCGATTCCATCTTTTATTTATTTATCTTCGATCCCCACGTGATGTCAACTTGGAGTAAATGCGTGCCGGAACTATACTTACCGACTCTATTAACATTTATAGTTCTCTTCTCCCCTCCCCATATTATCTGAAAGGAGATGTGTTCATCAAAACACGTGCCCTTTCAGGCATCGTCAGCCCCAGGTTCTTTTATTTTCCACTTATCGATCTCTCTCACTGCCCATCTCGAAAATGCAGCCGGTGCTGCTTATTATGATAACACTAAGAATGCAGTCAATCTCAAAAACGTGCTTCCACAACATTCGTGCAAGGTGCAGTGACCCGTGAAGCACGTTCCCGAGGAATTTTCTCGCGGGCCTCGAGTGGTCGGAAGCAATCTTGGGCGAGCCCCGCAGCGTGCGGGTGTCTCCTTTCAAGGACACCACCGCCCGGTATTTTGCCAACGCGAGCGCGCGCAGTCTCGCAAGAACGCCTCGCTACACATAGTGTTCTATACTGTATGGCTGCAAAGGATGCGCTCAAATCAGCCTTTTTTTTATTGCCTGTCAGTGCGTCCTCCCTATCAACGCTGTACTCTGACCAGGTGTTCTGAACTGCCTTCGGGGCAATATGCAAAGCTCTCGCGATCGCTATACCCGTAGATGGCCTCCAGGGAAACACGTGCGACTTTTCCGCGCAGTATTCTCGGCCTTGTGCGAAGAAATGAAGCGACATGAGCGGAACTTGTGTTAGGAAAAAAGCAAACGAGAAAAAGTGAACGCAAAAGACAGAACTCTCCGCTCTTTTCCCTGAAAGTTTGAAATATTCCTTCAATGTGCTTCATTGAAGTACTTTAGTTTATATTTGTTGGCGGGAGTAGAAACGCGAGGACGTCGTCCTATGGTGATGGATGGAAGCGCGCGCGAGTGCCTGCCAGTAGCATAGTTTGCTTGGTTCTGATGGAGCGTTGCTATGTCATTTGCAACGGCGCCAGTTTTGTCAGCTTTTTTCCAAGTTTTTTGTTTATTTATTGCATCTTTTTATGTACGTTTTGTATCATGTTGTAGCCTCGCGGCTAATATGCCTGACATGTATGCACCGCACAACATGTATCATTAAGGGCTCAAAATTTTTCGCTATTTATTTCCTGCCGTTAAGTGTTTGGAGGCAAAAAACAACTAAAAAGGCAAGTATTCAAGTTAAAAATGTTTTGACTCGGTAACGTCCCTTATTGGGTATCTGAGGCAATTCAGTCAAGCCCACTGTGACGCAGCTGGCTCCCAAAAGATACATTCTATGCGCTGCCCCCCCCCCCCTTCTTTTCAGATGTGAAGCATCTTATGAGCTCGCTCGATTCGATGGCGTACGCACTTCACTGCACATGCGCGCCGCATGCGCACTGAAGTGGCTCGAGCATAATGGCTAGTAACGCTGACGCAGGCAGCGTCTGCAAGCCCATTATGCTCGATTCCCCTTTTTTCATCTGGTCATCCCTCCCCATGGCGCTTACACCCCCATTGCGCATGTGCGTCCCCTCCCGCACTTTCTCCTGTCATAGATCTCCCCTCTCTCGCCTCGCAACGCTGACGCAGGCAGCGCCTGCTAGCGAGTTTCTTGATTGAAAAAAAAATGGCAGCATATCCACGGAGTGAATGATGGATAGTGGGGCGAAGCATCCGTCCGTCCATTCGTTCTTGCTTCCGTCCATCCAAGAGGTGCGTCTGTGTGGCCGCCCTTTGCGTCCATGCGCCCGTCCGTGCGTGTGTCTGTTCGTGCGTCCGCTCGTTCATCTGTGCGTCCGTCCCTGCTTTCGTCCATGCATCCGCTCCTGCGTCCATTCATGCGTCCATCCGTCCATGCAGCCATCCGTGTGTCCGTCCATGCATCTGTCTGTGTGTCCGTTCGTCCACCTATTCAACACTCCAAGTACCACCTGTTATGTCTTCACAACTTGGGAGCCGACTAGCCAACACACATATGTTTATTTCAACTAGCAATACAACGGAATGAATCCCCGCACACCCGCGGCGGTCTTATATCTAACACAGAACATAACAGTGACGTCAGAGAGCCAGACACTTCCATGTGCATCTTATCTTATATACGACACGCGCTCTATCTTGGGTAGTATTACACAACACTCCTTCCCCCCCCCCAAGTGTTTTTAGTACCGATCCGGCGGTCGTCTTTGCCGGGTGCTGCGTCGAAGTTCCGGAAGTTCCGGTGGGGACGATTGAGTCTCGCCCCCGCCGCCGTCCCCACCAGCAGATGAAGGGCCCGGTAGATTGACCGGTTCTTTGTTTGTATCTTCTGCCTGCTCCTCGACTTGATCGGGGTCGGCCGTCTCTCGTGCGCCCTCGATGAGTACAGGGGCACCTAAAGACCTGCGAGGCACAACGTCTTGGGTGCATGCGGGAAGTTCGTAGTTTGCAGACGGCACCTGAACCGAAGGCGGGAAACACTCCTGGAATGTTCGTGGTCTCATATGATCAACATGCACGTACCTCTCCTCGTTCCCTATCCCTATCACATAAGTGCTTAAACTCTCGCGTTTTTTTACCTTACCGCTCAACCACTCTCCTTCCCCGGGGCGCAGTCCTTGTACGAGGACGTCTTCCCCTTCCTCGAAGTCTCTCCAAGCTCCACGTCGCCGATTGGCTGCCTGCCTTGTTCGCTCTAGCTTTTCTTTCATCCTTTGCTCGATATCTGGATGGAGAAAGCTCAACCTGGTTCTAGGTTTCCACGATAAGAACAGCTGGGCCGGCGTCTCTTCAGTAACACCTGTTGGCGTGTTCCTATAATTGAATAGGAATTGGTCGATCCGCTGCTGGAGAGACTTCATCCGCCCATTCTTCTGCTCGTCCATGACCTGCTTAAGAAGATTTTTCTTTAACGTCTGTACACAACGCTCTGCGCTGCCATTCGATGCCGGGTGATAAGGCGGCGATTTAGTGTGCCGGATGCCATTACGACTCATGAACGTCTCGAAAAGTTCCGAAGTAAATTGGGGCCCATTGTCTGTTACCACTTCTTCCGGTAATCCGTACGCGGCAAATACGGTGCGCAATTTCTCTATTGTCTTTTCGCTATTAGTTGACCTCATCAGAAACACTTCAACCCACTTGGAGTACGAATCAACAAGTACTAGGAACCAATGCTGGTCTCGATGCGCAAAATCTAAGTGCACACGCTCCCACCGGCGCCCCGCCACTCCCCATGACATCACCGGAACCTTGGGCGCCGCATTTTGCGTCAACTGGCATGTTACACATTCTTTAACTTTTTGCTCAACATCCTGCGTAAGGCGAGGCCACCATACGTGGCTTCTAGACAGCATTTTCATACGTGCCATTCCAGGATGGCCCTCGTGCAACAGTGATAGCACTTTGTCGCGGAGAGACAATGGTACTATCACCCGGTTTCCCCACGTCACACATTCTCTGTCAACAGAAAGCTCGTGGCGTCGCACAAAATAGGGCGCCAGTGCATCGTCAGACACTTTTGAAGGCCAACCGCTCTGCGTGTAAAACAACACTTTTGACAACAGGCTGTCTGTTCTCGTTTCCCTTCTGATGTGTTCTGCGGAGAGTGGGAGCTCGTCTAGCATCGAAAAGCCGATGTACTCCGACACGTCATCAGAGTTCCGAAGCGGTAGGCGCGATAGTGCGTCTGCATTGCCTATATCGCGTGATTTGCGATAAACCCATTTGTACTCATACGCAGCAATCTGCAGAGCCCATCGCTGCACGCGTGCCGCTGACATCGCAGGAATCGGCCTATCTTCTCCCAATAATCCCGCCAAGGGCTGATGGTCTGAGTATATTACAAATTTTCGCCCAAAAAGGTACTTGTGAAACTTCTTTAACCCGTACACGACAGCCAGTGCTTCTTTTTCGATATGGGCGTACGCCTGCTCTGTTTTAGTGAGCGTTCTAGAGGCAAAAGCGATTGGCCTTTCTTCTGATCCTACCTTGTGAAAAAGGACTGCGCCTAAACCATACGCAGATGCGTCACAAACGAGCCCTAGCTCCCTTGAAGGGTTATAGTAGGTGAGTACGGACGTGCTCAGCAACCAGCTCTTGGATGCTTTGAAGGCTTTTTTCGGCGACCTCCGTCCATTCCCACTTGGCATTCACAGCTAGCAAGTCATGCAATGGCTTAAGTTGTGCTGACATGTTCGGTACGAACTTCCCATAGAAATTTAACAAGCCTAGGTAAGCCCTCAACTCATTCTTGTTCTTTGGAGTCGGTGCTTCTTTTATAGCACGCACCTTGTCCTCTGAAGGGCGGATTCCGCTTTCCCCAATCACGTGCCCCAAATAAGTCACAGACTTCTCAAAAAACTTGCATTTTTCTTTCCGCAATTTCACCCCTCGTTCCTGGAACCTTGTCAGCACAGCTTCCACCCTATCATAACACTCTTCCATCGTTTCCCCCGCTATTAACACATCATCAAGATAACATGACACTCTGTCCCACCCCTTCAGCATATCATCCATTACCGCTTGGAAAATGGATGGAGCACTTGTTATACCGTACGGCATACGTGTATATTGAAAAAGGCCTAGGTGGGTGTTGACAGTGACCAAGGGTTGCGACTCGGGGTGCAGCTGCAACTGTTGGTACGCTGTCGACAGGTCAAGGACAGTAAACCACTTGCATCCATGCAGCGCTACAAACGTATCTTCCATTGTTGGCAGAGGGTAATAATCAGTTCTCAGACAACGGTTTAGGGTCACTTTGTAGTCTCCGCATATTCGCACTTTGTTGTTTGCCTTGGGGACAACTACTAGAGGCGTTGCCCATTCACTGTGTTTTACTGGAACCAGTACTCCAGATTCCACTAGCGACTGCAACTCCGACGCTACCGCGTTCCGGAGTGCGAATGGCACAGGCCGATGCTTGCAGAAAACAGGCGTACAGCTGTCTTTTAGCACCAGTTTGACCGACGTGTCAGCTATCAGTCCTAGTGATTGATTAAACACTTCCGAAAATTTTTCGATGAGTGCGGCTGATCTATCATGTGTGTTTGCTTTATCAAAGTTGATATTACACACGCTTGCCCAATTCAGCTTCAAAGCCTCTAGCCAGTTGCGGCCCAACAACAAAGTGTCACAATTTTTTTCCGTCCGGACTACAATCAACGGCAAGGTCTCGGTTTGCCCGTCGTGCTCTACATGCACCGTCAACTTTCCGGCAACTGCTAGTGTGGAACCGCCATATGTTTTTAACCGTAAACTACATCTTTCTAGGGGTACATTCGGCCAATACTGTCTGTACATTTTTTCTGGCACAATAGACACAGAGGCTCCGGTATCAACCTGCATCGTGACGTTCCTGCCTGCGATCTTAACTTTCACAGCGTAGCCACCGTGACTACTCCGACATGAAAAAATATGACTAAGCAAGACCTCGTTCTCACCACTTTTATCATCCCAGTCACCAGAGTCTTCTAAGCCAGTACCATCGATGAGAGAATGCACCGAACGTGGCGTTGTTCTGCAGACCCTTGCCAGGTGTCCCACCTTTTTGCAGGCACGACATCGATATTTGCGAAAAGGGCAGGTGGTGGCGTCATGCGCTGCTCCGCACCGCGAACAGTCCGTCGCCTCGGCATGCCGCTCCGCGTTACCGCTCACGCCCCTTTTCGTACCTGTGGACCGTTGGGGGTGATGTGGCCGCACCAAGTTCACGTCACCGAGTTCTTTGGGGTGAATTTTTCTGGTTTCTGTGCGAGCGAGTTCCCCACTTTTCGCCAGGTCATAGGCAGCTTGAAACGTCAGGGTACTCTTCTTAAGCAGCTCTGCTTGTGCCGTTTCATCTCTCAGTCCGGCCACGAACCGATCCCGCAGGGCGTCATCCAAGAATTGCCCGAACTCGCACGATCCAGCCAGCCTTTTTAATTCTAACGCAAATGCGGCAACTGACTCATTTTCCCGCTGCGACCGACGGTTGAACCGGAATCTTTCCGCTATCACCAAAGGCTTCGGGGAATAGTACCCTTTCAGTATTTGGAGCAGTTCGTCGTACGTTTTCTCTTCCGGCTTGGTCGGGGCCAATAAATTTTTCAACGTACGGTAGGCCTGTTTTTCCAATGGCGGTGACAAAGACTGACACCTTCAAGTCTTCACTGACCTGGGTCGCCCGGACGTAATGTTCAAAGCGTTCCGCATATGAGTCGAAGTCTTCGTCTCCCTCTTCCGTGAACGGCTCAAACCGGCCAAAGGAAGCCATGTCGTGGTAATCCACCAGGACGCTTTCCGCTCCTAGAATACTGGTGCCGTGACGTGAGCTACAGCCGAGGCCCGGCTAACGTGCCCGAGTATGATCCCATCCTCGTCGCCACTGTTATGTCTTCACAACTTGGGAGCCGACTAGCCAACACACATATGTTTATTTCAACTAGCAATACAACGGAATGAATCCCCGCACACCCGCGGCGGTCTTATATCTAACACAGAACATAACAGTGACGTCAGAGAGCCAGACACTTCCATGTGCATCTTATCTTATATACGACACGCGCTCTATCTTGGGTAGTATTACACAACACTACCATCTTGCATCTTTTAATTATATATTCATCATATAGAAGCATCACCATCCAGCGGACATTCCAAGGACTGAACGAGAGGAGGCACACGCACACTTTCTTACGGCTTGCGCTTCGTGTCTACTTCCCACCTTTAACCACCTCGAGTTCATGGTATATACTAGTTCACTGTATTCATGGCACTGCGGCCCAACGCTCGTTAAACCTTTCTAAAACCTAGGAGGTTACGCCCAGTGAGTAAAACGTAGCAACCCTTTCTTGCCTTCTGTGCGTTGTTGAACGATAAGAAATTCGTAGCGTGCGCGTTAACTAAAAGCCGAATTCTCCTGTCTCTTCTTCCCCCTTAGCAGCCATTGGCATGTACATTTATCACTATCTTTTATTGTTCAACAACGCACAGAACAAATCTCTCACCAGCACCAACTTGAAGGTCAAAATGTAATACTGGTTACACACTACGACTACTACTACAGCTACGAGGGACGAACGGGTGCCGCTATAAGGAGCTTCACCCCTAAAACCGACTGCTCGCGCTGCACAACCGTTTACTAGCCTAACATATATATAGGCACTGGATATTGATAAATCTTGGCATCCAAGTTAGTGCCAGTGGGGGATTTCTCCTTTGCGTTGTTGAACAATAAAAATTTGCAGCGTAAGCGTTAACTAAAAGAGGACTTCGGGTCTCTGTAACCAATCGGAGTATTATGTCTCGCATCGCCCATTAGAAGCGATTGGCATGTTCCCGTAGAAAACACCGATCCATCACTGCGTGCTTTGCTCCTCCCCAAGTTCCCAAGTTCTTTCCTGCGCAACACCACGATGAGTGCCAGCGTCAACGCCGCAGCCAGTGTGAGCGTTACCTTCCGCTGTTTCGCATCTACACATGTTCCCTATAGCGGAAAAAAAAGTGTAATATATATATATATATATATATATATATATATATATATATATATATATATATATATATATATATATATATATATATGATCCAGTGTCTAACAGCACAGAAAAAGCACGGGAGAGCATTACTCGTCGCACATATCGATCTCAGTCATTTTCCTCACCCTGTGCTGCGTATTTCGAAACGACCAGCTAAAAGACCTTGGGGAATATGAACACGGAGTGTTTCGAAAACAGACGCTTAGTCAAGTGCAGCAGTTCAATAATCCGGAAATAAAAAAGGAAAAGAAGCGCACATGTGCATGTTGACGTTCAACGTGCGTGCTTGTTGTCGGATTCGGCGGCGTAAAATTATCTTTCTCGGAAGCATACATAAACATTGTGCGCTTGACGATCATTGCATCACATATGCTAGAAATAAATACCGTCGCGCTGCACCCGACGCTTACGAAACGAAACGAATCCGTTTGAGTTCGTGCCCTTGGCTTGCATAACGCGTAACTCGGCACTGTAGATAACAAAAAGCTGAAGTTGCTGATTCTATACCGTCACTGACACCTTGCATTAGACCTGAATTAGCGATTTGACCTTTTGCTCAACGATGATGGAGTTATATATCCCTCACGCCTCAAACACATAGTACGCTTTTCAGCAAGAGAACTTTACAATGTAACAGGCATAACATGTGCTTTCAGCCAGCGTCATTCGACATTACGCTTGAGTCCTAATGCCTGTCTCCTTTTTTTAATATGCTGACGAGAGAATGAGAAAGTGACAAAACTCACGAACATTTTTTTTCGACTCAGCAGTTAACACAAATAATAAGAGCCTTTTTTGCATTCAGTATGAGTTTACTATTCTTTCAACGCAGGAGCCATAAAGACGAAGTGAACGTGCTGCTCGCGCGCTCACGTGATTTTTTTTTTACCTCACATGACTTCTAAACATGAAAATCTAAAACTTTCGCCTTAAAAAAATTATACTACAGAGCCATTTACAAGCTTATTGTAAGGGAAAAGACAGCAAAATTTCTCCAGACCCATTGCGTCGGCAGGTGTAGTCGAGAAACCTTCGTCGGATCATGTGACGCTGTGGCACGCAGTGTCACTCGATTTTCTATTGGCTCCTGAGGCTCAGGATTTTACTACACCTTAGAGTGGCATGACCCTGTAACTGCGTTGAAGGTGGTTCACAATAAAAAATGCAAAGTTCTGTGGAGAAACCTTGCTCTTAGGCGGAGCCTAAGTGGGATGTTTTGAAGAAAACAGCTTGCCTCCGGGCTATAGTTGTCATCAAAACTAAAGCTCTTGGCAGCGGGTCATTGGAGAGGTCGCCGCGTACCATACTTTGGAGACACATTACTCAGACATTGACGTTTAAGCAGCCTTGAGTTTATGGACTAAGCATACACCGAAATAGACATGCCAACTAGAAAGGGGAGAAGTGTGAAGAGCGGGCATCTCAATGTCTTCAAACAGAGCCAAATGACCTGAGGATCCCTATTTTATATGCTTACTCCACCAATATTTTATGAATGCTAACGCAAGATTTGTATTTGGATTTGCGTCATACTGAGACATCGCACTACTTAAATAAACCTTACTTTCGCTCTGTGTCACGCCTTGCGGCTGATGAGGGCTGCGTTTCGTTGTTCTTTTCAAGAACGAAAACACAACCGCGAGAGTCTGGCGAGTTCGTTGCTATGTTTAATGTGAGAGCCTGGTAAGGCAAGTTGCATTGAGGACAGTTAGCCGTGTCGGGGCTAAATTGCCGGTGTGACACTGTGATTCTGACGAGAGCCCGCATGTGGGCTGCTTGCATCGCACTCGATGCAGTGGCCGTAGAACCGACGAGAGCCGGGTATGACTTCCTGACCTCTTTACGACGACATTAGTATATGTGGGTAGGCTTGAAACATAACAAAAGAAAAGAAATAAAATGTTACTCATTTCTTCTGACAAAATCGGCCAGCTAAGCTGCTGAAGAGTATGGACAGGATAATAGCAACAACATTTTTATTCGGGCGGGAAGACGAAGGTTGCTTCTTTGTGTGTGTGTGTTGGGAAGGGGGGGGGGGCAATGATTGTCACTGCAGCTGAATTGTTAGAGCATCGGACATGTTATTCAAAAGTCGCAGGTTCGGTTCTCGCAGCGACAAGTTATCGTTTCGTCCGCTTTTCTTTTTTGTGATTTACAATAAAATTACTACAAGTAAAAGCCCCTATACTTTTCTCAGCATCATTGTCTGCTAGTTCTCGTTATTAATGATCATAACATGACACACTTTTGGACGCTCAGCAATGCTTATGTCACTGATCTGGCGTTTATGATAAACTAAATATTTAATATTTCCATTGAATTGTTTCTTCTCTGAGAAAGCTTCCCGTGGCGGCAAGCGCTTTTTACAGTCTCGCTGTTGGCCACACACTAGGCATTTTCTTTAAAGTGAACAGTCTGCTATATAAATGTATCGGATTTGTTGGAAATACATTTCGAACTGAGTCACGCACTCGACTAGTAGATGATACACATCTTATTCTGGACGCTCACAAGAACACAGTGGAATACTGAGGCTTGGCGTAAATACTCCACCAAGACCCAAGGAGTGCTCCAATGTTCTTATTTCTTTATTTTAGTTCAGATATTACAGTGTTGGTAGTTTTATACAATGGTCTATTAACTACAGGTATAAACTTTTAGATCTCTAATCGAACAATGTATTTTCTCTGACAGGATGTTCATCTTAGGGGCAGTGGAATTTCGTTGCGTGAAAGGGGAAGAATAATTGCATTTATGTTATTGTGCGCCATATTGCTTTTTTGGTTTTTAACTATGCCACAGCGACTTGCAAATAGCTCTAAATGACCCATTTTTGCGCATTTTTAGCTGATGTCACGAAGTGCAATACCTCACATACATTTCAAAACACTTCTGCAACAGTCGAATATGTCACTCGAGGTATTTTAGACGTTTGCTCTGGAGCTAAAAGTGTGTTGACAAAAGCTGAAGCAGAGAAATATTCATGACACTTACCGTCTGTACAATTGAGTGTACTGCAGGTATAGGGTTTAAATCTGAAATAGTTCAAGTTGAACTGCAGATGTCAGGAACCTTGCATCGTTTGGATATTATCTCTTCTATCGGTAGTTGTATTTTTAGCCTTGATAACATCCAAGGACACAGTGGATTGATAACCTCTATGCATAACTCAAAACTCGAAAGAAATTATCCATGTTCTTGAGCTCCTTGTATTCTGTTTTCTTTCTCCCTTCAGGCATTTTAAACTGCCGTCAAGCAATGCCCCTCCTGTACGTCCGACGTTGTTGTTTGGTTTCGCTATGATATAAAAAAAAATCAAATATCGCTTTATAAAGGGTGAACTTAGCCTACTTCACGTTGTGTATTCAATATTTATCTGGCTGCTGTTCATCACCAGGTCAGCAGACGTTTCTTCGCCCCCTATGTGTCTATAATGTTACGCATATGTCATCCTCAGAGATATATTTTTATGCAGTTTTGGTTACGTGAATTGGTATAGAAAAATGGCTTGCAAGATATATCTGAAAATAATATAGTGTACGTTTTAAGCGAGAGAAACGATAAAACTGTAGTGTTTTCTTGCCTAACTGGACTGAATAAATTTATGCAATAGCTATATATTTTTATTAGATGCTCTACAATATAAAAAACTAGGATTGCCGTAAACAGCGCTCGTCGAACAGACTTGACTACAAGTTTCACGTGACGGGATTATGTTCGAAAGTTCATTTCAAACGAATCAATCTCGAACAAAGTTTTTTTCGGAAATGGGAATACCAATTTGGGATATGCAGACTTGCTATTCCCATTTCTTGGAAATGCAGCTGAGAAAAACGCCGCTCGACATCGATCCATGTAAAACAGGCTCTGGAACGCTGGACGCTTTTTTTTAAAGATCTCTTCGGTCTATGCCCGTACGCGCCTTCACGAGTTCTTTCATGTCTTTTCCCTTACTTTCAGCTGAAAAGCTGCCGTTTAGTTTTTAAGCTTACTATAGTAAGCTTACACCAGAAAAAAAACGGGGATAACAAATACTAATTAGCTTTTCATTCTGCCAGTAAAAGCACTGTCCCTTGTATATGCCGTTTTCTGGGCCCAGAAATTCCGGGTGAACAGTAGAATCATTGTCTGGTGCAGATAGGCTTGTCACGACAGACGCTAAAAACGTGCGCTTTACTTGTTTTGTGTGTTTACAACTAGTGCTCCATGATCGAACGCCGCGATCAATGTGGGAACATTTTAGGCGAATGCACGCAGTTTTTCACTCTTCCTACATTCTTAAGTCTGTGTTGTGACCACGATGTTACATCGCAGTGACGGTGTCTAAAATATTTCCTGCATGTGTTCGTGTCGGTTCGCTCCCAAGTGTGTCAAAGTGGGACCGAAGCTGCATTGGTCGTTCAGTGACTTGGCCATTTTTCGGTGGAACTTGAGCAGGCGTCTTCCCAAGCCCACCACTATGATAGTCATAGACATCTTTCGGTACGTTTAACAGCGTCGACAAATGACTACAGTGGGCTAATCTATCAAATCAAAAGTAATGAGCGCCCACGTCTGCGAGTAATGAGTGCTGCGTACAACCAACTAGAGTCGTTAACAAAACATTTGGAGGGGGGGGGGGGGGCTGCTTAGTCCGTGAATACTGAAGTAAAAAAAATTATTGCTAAGAAAGTCTTGCACAAACAGAGAGCGTCAATCCCGGCCATGCTCTTTGTCCGTCCGTATGCTGCTTTGCGCAAATTGTTTTCTTCAGAAGTCGTTAACAAGTGGTGCTTGGCTTACAGGTATATAGGGAAAAATAAAAGTGAAATTGCCTATAAATACTATAGTATTGGCGTTTAAAATATAAAACCTCACCGTAATCTTGGTATCACAAACATGTACTGTGAAGTCATTGTTCATTATACGTCTCAAAACTCCGATTATTGGTGAAAAATGCCCTTAAAGCGCATAAATGGCTCTTGAAAGTAGATTTCGCGTATACCTATAAAGGCGTTTTTGTTAAAATGTTATTGCTAAATTAACTTTGCAAAGACTGCATATTTTTAACGGTGGTATTAAAAGAACAGTCGTGAACATTCGTGTTATGACTAAAAGACCTTTCAGCAGGCTTCCTTTCAGCCTGTCGTACCTTGTAAAAAGATAAATGATGTGGAACTATAGCGAACAAAACCCTCGTGCAGCAGGAAAAAACTATAATGTTTGGATAAGAGTTTATTTTGGCTCTTTCTTTCGTAAAGCTAAACTTCGAGCTGAAGCCTGAGAGCCTAAGTGAATGCCCAATGTTTTTTTGTGTTTTTTCCTCGTTCTCATGTTTCCTCACTTTATATGAGTTGACCTTTGACAACCAATGTTTTTAAGTATCGTTACTAATACAAAAAAGTCAAATGTTTATGGCAGAAACAACAGCTACCTGGTTTCTCTAATCAGCGTGTACAATATCAGCCAATTGCCAACTCTGAAGTTCAAGTCAAATGGTAAGGCCACTGGTGCTAAGATTCATAGAGTGGGTTCCCATGTTTATTTGTGCCCATGGGCTCAGAGTTCTCGTGCTCAGCGATTACAGCTGCTCTACAATATAACCTCGTGCGCTAAAGCTAATGCATATGGTTCCGAATGATTTAAGTGCCCGAAATAATCATTGTTCTTGGAGTTTATTGGTTGGCTAAGTGAGAGTTCTCTCGTTTGTTTGATCATTTCAGGATTCAAATATTACCTGACGAGCGGAGATATCAGCAGACGAAATTTAAGAAGAAAACTTGCAATCCCGTCTTCGACGAGACCTACATATTCCAGGTGAGTGGAAGCCTTGGCCTTGGATAACTTACCGTATTGTGCCGCAGAAAAATCTAACCACACAAACTGCAGGCACTTTCAATACACTGCGTCCGTCTGTAGTGCATTTATTTTTCTAACCACCCCTGCCGGAAAGTGGAGAACAACACAGGCAAATGAAGGGAGGGGGGGAGGGTCTGATTTCTGAGTTTGGTTGAATAGCAATATGTAAGTACGAAAAGACACCATGTGCAACATCTATCAGTAAATAAGGAACAGCCGCTGATCTCTGGTAATATTGATCATGCTTCTAGTGGTGATGGTTTCAGTGAGCGTTTCATGATTACATCTAAAAGGGGCGCTCATTATTATTTCACCTATTGCCCTCCAATATATATATATATATATATATATATATATATATATATATATATATATATATATATATATATATATATATATATATATATATATATATATATATATATATTGAAGGGACTACGCTATGAGACAATAAGATATCAATGACGGGCCACACTTTCATTAGGGCGTGAAGGGTGGACCATCATTATCTTATAGCGTAGTCCAGAATTCACACCCCTCCACCCTTCACGTTCTAATGAAAGTGTGGTTCATTCTGAACTCAGAAGCGCCGCAAGTCGCTCCTAACTGCCTTTCTTGAAAGCGAAGTGCGTACGCGAGATTGTGCTTACCTATGCAGGCAACACGCTGCGAAGACGGACGGGAAGCCTTCACGGGGCAGTGCCTGAAGGGTTACCGTCGAGCGCGTGTTCTACTTTCCCAAAGCCGAGCTTCATAAAAGTGGAGGATTACGCTAGAGAGAAGACCATAAGTTGACGGGAGACCACCGAGTAACTCCACAGACACAGTGTACAGCCACGCGGGCAGATGTTTTTCTATTTTTTGTAAAGTAAAGATTGATAATTCGCATTTAGAAAGCCAGCTTTTTGCAATGTTGTGTTCACGATTGTGAATGACTGGTTCCTGTTCGTACGCCGCATAGTTGTGACATGGATGTGTGGTTATGAAGAGCATTCAGAAAAGCGACCTCCCTTTCCTAAGTTAGACAAGCTACAATGGCGCCAAGCGCCTTAAATATTTTATTGTGATGGTAAAAAATAACACCGAAGCAACATGGGCCCTGTAGCAGCTAACTGGTCATCATTCTATAATTATCGAGATTATTGTTCAAGTCATCTTCTTCAAAACAACTGAGTGAAAAATTTTACCGAATGTACCTGGGTCCATTAGTCGTTATGTGCATTGTAATGTGGTATTCCCTCTACTGACTTCATTGTAACAGTCTTAGCATAATGATAATAACTAGTAACATCCTCTTCATCTAACCCAGGCCAACTAGGCTACGAGTGCTGCTGGTTGACAATATTAGGTATTAAGCAAATTTAAGTACCGCACGAAAATGCGGACGACGCAGTGTCCACCTTCGTAGCTCAAATGGCGGAGCATCGTATACGTGTAATTCTGAGATTGTGGGTTGTGATCCCAGAGACGCAAAGGGTGGTTTTTAATTCTTGATCATTTCTTTAAATTTGAATGAGAATCGTTATAGTTATGTTAAGAAACTACAAATAGTGTCTTCTACACTCTTCTTGGTGTAATTGTCAGTAGGTTTAATTATTAGTCCACAACACAAAAAAACAATTCCTCAATCAATTTATGTTCTTTCGTGGTCACCTAGCCTAATAACTGTTAATAAGTGTAATAGTGACGAAAGGTGGAAACAACACAGACCCAGCTGAGGAGAAAGGCTTGAAGCTATGCCCTATGTCCCTAGAACTTCATATATTGTCATAAAAGTAGCCTTGAGACAGGGTGTTAAGGTAGGTTTTTTCCGCTCCTCGTAAAACTTTGAAGTCTTTGTTTGCGTGCGAGGTTAGGAGCTTGGGCGAGTTCAGTTTGGTTTATGGCAGCGCACAACACAGTGCGCGAACATTAAAAAAAGCACAGAGTAGAGAAAGAGTGTTGCTTTTCAACTTCCTCCCTTTTTCGCGCTGTGTCATACGCAATTTTGTTCGCGTGTCACACATGACAAAACCGTAGACCCTATATGTAAGGCGCTACATAAAAACAGTTACAATATTTGTTCTACACGTATGGCTTGCGGAATTCCACTGACCTGTTAGAAAGTATACATCAGCCTCATAGGCTGGTGTGTCAATACTACCTGTGAGCAGTCTTGCGAAATGGGCACTTTCACTCCATTTCATTCCAATTCTATTCCAGGGTATTGCAACTTGCCATAATTCCATTGTTTTCAATTTCTGTGTAAGAAAAAAACTTAGCCCATTCCTACTTCTGGAATGACCAGGCAGGTCAATTCCAATACTAATTTTCCTCAACGTAGGAAAGGCATATCTTGATAGTTTTAACGAGCTAAAAATGATTGTAACAATACAAACCTGATGCCATCAAATGCATAGGAATTGCAAAGCTATGCTAAACGCGTTACCATGGTCAAGGAATAAGTAGCTCGGTGACTGATCTCGTGCAGCACAACTACACTACTAGTTACCTAGGAGCGGTTCTCTCGCTACCTTTGGTATGTCCATTGTCAGCCCAATCTTAAAAGAAAAGGTAGTAAATAAGCAGGTGCCAGTGCATGAAATAACTTGTTTCGAGCGTAATTTACTACATTCCCGGCGTCTCTTTACCAACAGCTCGTACAGCTTGAATTTTTTTTGTCGTTGCTAACGAAGAATGCTTTCTTAGTCTTTTTAACTAGGTAACTACTAAGCCATATATGTTTCCACATCTCTCGTAAACTCCACCGGATATTTTGCAGTAACTGTTACACTCCTAAAAAATTCATACCAATCTTAATTTTGTCGGTTACTATGACGATGACATGTGCAAAACGTCCGTTATTTTCTAAATTCTATGGCTGCTAACCAGTACGCAGAGTGTTGTTTCAAAGTAGGAGCATAAATAGCCTTCAAACGGCTGCTACAGTATATGATACCGGCTAAGTCTTGATATTCTATGTGCACGTTTGCGTGTATGTCCTCGTCTGTTATTCTTTCATGCCTATATGTATGTTGTTGTGATGCGTACTTGCCATCATGTTCACGTGAAGTAATTAGTGGTCATTAATTATTCAAAGCAGATAATCGTGATTTGCTTATTATTTTATGTACATTTCTGTAATTAAATTATCTTGATGTGGCAATGTACATGCACATATGCCCATCGACTAAAAATTCAGTAATGTAATAATTATTCAAGTCAGCACTAGTCACGAACTACTTTGCAAACTAGTAAGTGTCACTAATCACCGTTTCACAATATTTACTTACTATGAGGTTAGTACTTTTTGTGACAAGTAAACAGTTAGTATTTTGTTAGGAAGAAGGTTAGTAAGCAGGCATTTTTTTTTCTCCGAGTGCATGTTTAAACCAATGATGTTTCAATTTCTTTAAGCCTAAATGTGTTAATGCCAAAGTGACGACATAGCAAATCGTGGTGTAGGGATTCGGAGAGGCGTCCCCTTGGTTACATGGGATCGCGTGCTTTGGTTAGCTACCCGAACAAGTGCTTTCAAAAGTCTATTCTATCTCTCTTTGTACGGTTTATCTCTTACAACAGTTCATCACACACACAATTCACACTGCACACAGCTTGCACAGCACACACAGCACACCTTGTGTGCGAATGTGTGCTGCACTGAGCTACAGAGATTTGCGATAGTTTAATGAAAAGACACCATTGTGTGCAGGAAGGGGGAACAGTTTCGAAAAAAAGGGGGGTTGGGTAATACCTGGCGAAAGTGTACGCAAGCTGGTATATGAAAGCTTGCCGTAAACAGAAGCATCGTACCACCGTCAGTACGCGTCAGAACTTAGAGAGATGCACGTTCTCGAATATGCGTCCGAATCGCTGACGGGGGCAGAAGCAAAAAAAAAAAGTGAAAGATGGGGAGACAGCAGGTGGTTGAGGCGCCACCCACAGGTTGTGAGGGGGGTATGGCGCCACCGTATATAATTCCGCCAAACAGGTACCATGGCATAGAGCAGTGGCTACGCCAACAATGGAGAAAAAGAACACCGGCTATTCAAGGACAAAATTGTAGTAGGTGTAATGCTCATAAAGGTGTCATGCTTGTAATGAGCCAAGACTTTTTCAGTTACTGTTTTATTATTTCAATAGCAATTATAGGGAAAGTATCGGCTGTTTTTCTTTCTGTGACCATCATGCACATATATGTAATGTATGTACAGGGGAAGGGTATACGCTAGCCTCCTCTTTCTGCAGAGCGAACATCACCTTTCCGGCCGCGGTCGTCTGCACGCGCGCTTATCTCGTGAGCTAACAAGGGAAGGGGGGGGGGAGGAACTGCTCTTATAGTTGCCGCGCAATCGTGGCAATGATCAGTTCACACCTTGTTCCCCCACAGCAGATGGGAGCTTCTACGGGCTGCGCTCTCAACACGAAAAAAAAAAAACGGTGCCAATATACATGGAGCGGCCTTGTTGTCTTACACCAGCGTTTTTTGTAGTTACGTGAGATCGAATCTGAATGATTTGACATGCCAGCCTTTCTTCGTATACCATTGCGATTTGTCCCTATCAAGTTCATTGCTTCACCTTTTCGGTGAAACCGATTTTGTGCAATAATCCCTGCCAAAGTCGCAAATTGCACTTGACAACATGCGCACGAGTATATATAGCCACCGAGAAAGCTTCTTGAGACACAGCAAGGTATCCAGCGGCTATGCACGTTTTGCAGGTTCTGTACTGTTTATTTTCATAAGTTGTTCGCGTTCATCTGTACCTGTGATTACGTTTCGTGCGTCACTTCTGCGTGAGAAACGTGAGCCACGTTTCGATCTGCTTGCCATTTTTCGCGTCACCTTCAATTTGTTGCTATCGCGTTTTTTGCGTCTCCTTTGCGGCAAAGCTGTGACTTTTGTTAACTTCGAAGGTTTCTTGAAGTTTGAAACAAGTCACAGCTTTGTCGCAAAGGCGAAGCAATGAGCACGACAGCAACAAATTGGAAGGTCAGGCGCAGAATGGAACGCAGATCGAAGCGTGGCCCGCGTTTCTCACGCACGAAACGTGCTCACGTGTACAAATGGACGCAAATAAGCGTCTCAGTTGTTACTTAGCCGTGTCTGAAAAGCACGCCCTTTTCGCAAACGGAGATTGTGCAAGAATTGCAGAGACCTTTGTGCGCCCGGTAACTACAACAAAATTGTTTCGGTGAAAGCTCAAGGCGTACTATTCTTCTTACCACGAGATATGCAAGCGCACGCGTGAGCGTCTACCCTGTCTCCTATCCGTGGGGCAAAGTACGCGTGAGAGATGAGAGCGAGCGAAACGTCGTGACGATGGGGTAACGCGCGTTCATTGCGCCATCTCGTTGGTAATGCTGAAATTACGATAGTTCCTCCTGAGATGCCAATCACCAGCGGTAAGTGGTAGATATAAATAGCTAACGCCTCGCACTCACAATTCTGAGGTAGGACGTTCGATTCCGCGCACTGGAGTCCTTTTCTAGAATATTTTTTTCTGGCGTTTCGATATATATAAATACGTATGCATATACAGCGAATGACGGCGACGCCGGCGGCAAAATTCAGCCGAGATCGTTCGAATAATTGCTATCGCAATAAAACCGCACGTCGACGAAAATGTGCTCTATTTTCGGAAAAATACGTAATTGCATTTCCGTTCCATTTAGTGAAAAAGATCTTAATTTCTTTCCCATTCCATTTGTTCAAGCTTAATTCTGATTCCATTCCGTGGTTACGAAAAAGTGGAATAATTCCAGATTGAACCCAATACCGGAGTGGCAACTCCGCAACACTGCCTGTGAAAGCAGCACAATTTTGCGAACTTTTCTGACGCACCAAACTTCGCTTGGCATTGTCGGGAATGTGGCTGCCTTCCACTTCTTTCTAGTGTCTATATTCTTCGTGAAGGCAAGGACGACTTTGAGTGAAGAAATTACCGGTGCCTATCAAATCAGCATGCAATAAGATAATTGCAGCAGCACCCAATGCATCTCACAGACGAAGAAGCAACTGCGGTTCCTGTTGGCCTGGCGTTAGCTAATAGATTCATATCGCTATCGATGCTGTTTGTATTTGTTATGTTCTTGAGCTGCATGAGAAACCTATAGGTTCAGGTACTTGAGCTTATGCTCTTGCGTTTCTTGGTGTAACCAGGCGCATGCCGCATGGTTTTCGCAAGTTCACTATTTTTAATGAAGCACACTTGGTAGTGAAGATGTGTGCTACTTATCTTTTGTACGATTCGTCTTGTTTGCTGATTCAAATTCTTAAGGCTATGTAACGACTGATACATGTATATTATAGTGTCTTTTATCAGCACTGAGCGCTAAAATTTCTGGAAGAGACACGTTTTTTTTTTCGTTCTAGCTTGATGAATATCTTGACTAGACCCGACATGGTGATTTGATGGCCTAGGCACTCAGCTGCTGATTCGCATGTCCCAGGATAAAATACGGCCGTGGCAGCCACATTTTCGATGAAGGAGAGAGTGCTTAAGACCCGCGTGCCTAGATTTAGGTGCACGTTAAAAAACACCAGTCTGTCTCAATTTCCTGAGCTCTCTCCCATGGAGTCTCTTATAATCAAATGCTGGTTTTGGGACGCTAAACCCTCTCAATTATATGAATATCTTGACATGCCATGTTTCACCGAGCCGTGTTCAAATATCTTTGCTGAGCCAGCAGTCCCACAGTAAAGCCACCTTTGATGGACCTGTAAGTTCTCTGGCAAACACTGATTTTTTATTTATCTGATTTTTTGTGTGGTCATGTATTAATGTTGAACGCCTACATTTCACTGTTTTGAATGCTTCTATTTCATTTGGTCCCATGCTTTCTTTTAAATTATGTATCATATCTTCTTCCGTTATTTTTGTCCAACCAGCTATACCTAAATGGTCACGACAACTTTCCTTAACACACTGTAAAAAAACACAGTGTCTGCAGGTTTAGAACATTTCTTACCTAATTAAATTTGAATGATTGGTTTAATCATTTCTTATTTAAGTAATGTTGCAACGCAGATCCCTGCTAAGGCCCTATCGGAACGAGTACTCAAGCTGACGGTGCTTGATAACGACCGTGGCAAGCGACACAACGTCATTGGACACGTGCTCTTCCCTCTTAGAGATCTGGATCCGCTCTCCGGTGAACGAATCGTGGCCTGGAGAGACCTGGAAACAACGGTCGATCTGGTCAGTGCCTCTAAGAATGTTCCATTACAAAAACATAGCCTAGAGAATTGAGGAATTAATTAATACATAATTACTATTAGGACTGAAATTTCACAATAATAAAAGGAGACAACAACTGTGAGCTAGCTAAACAGGAGTCCTATCTTAAGCTCTAAATAACTTTTTTCTTCTCAGGAATTGTCACCCACCACGTGACAATTTAACAATCAATCGTAATTAAAAGTATATAGCAAACAGTTTTTTCCCTCATTTGTTCCGCAAAAGTAAAAAAAAACAATTTCATTCGGCAGATACCACTTACCCAGGGAATCGATGTTATGCGAAGCATGCGTAGGAAAGGTGACAGTGGTGTAATTTTTTTGTTGAGCGAGGTGTGATGATGTGACGCTAACGCTAAACATATGTAGCACAAATGTTATACGCTTAGCCATGTAAGTTGAACAGTCACATATGTTTCTTGTAGCCCATTCTTTACATTTGCGTAACGATGCCACAAGCAACGTGGGTATTACGAACACCAGAAGCGGTAAACTGAAATGTAGCGCTTGTGCTTGCGAGGACGGTAGCCTCTGGACAGGTACGTAGACCAACTTTAGTAGATGGCGCTTAACTATGATTGACGCTAACCTGACGTGACACCTGTATCAATGCAGTACATATGTAATGTTCTAATTGTACGCTCATGCTTAACTATTTATGTGTGACCCCCCCCCCCCCACTGTTGTCCAGTGGTTATGGTGTTCGACTGATGACCAACAGGCCACGGATTCTAATCCAGGCCGTGGCGGCGGCATTTTATATTGATGCGAAAGTGGTAAAGGCCCTTGTACTTAGATTTAGGTGCACGTTAAAGATCCCCAAGCGGTCGAAATTCCGGAAGTCGCCTACTAAAGCGGCTCTCATAATCATATCACAGTTTTCGGGCGTTAAACTCGAAATTACTGCACACTTTGTATATGTTAAGGTATACCACCAATATTTCAGCAATATCTTCAAGTCTTAATCCTCAGTTGTATGCTTTGTGTCTCCCTTAAAAAAGGCCGTGGTAGTTTTAAACACGTTTCTAATGTGCTATGCAAAAAAATAACAAAGCTAACCAAAATGCATTGTCAATGTTATTCTGAACATACCCATAATGCCAGCGAGCATAACTACAGATCTTATCACAAAAATAAAATGACTTGGCACGAACTCGTGTGTGTAGGCTGTACAATAGACTACGATATTTGCGTTATCATCAACAATAAATGCCTTACAGCACAAAAACGGTGGTTGCATTCCACTTTGAAATCTCATAATATCAAAACGTATTGATGACTTTCTATTATGCTAGTTTGTTGCACAACTTATAGCTTCAGAAAGAAGCGTCAGACGTTTCAATAAAGCGTATTGTCTTTTTCAGAATGTACGACCTTTTGTGTAACGCAAAATACCTAAAAAATAAACTTTGAGAAAAACAAGAAATAAATTTCACAAATACGTGATGTTCGGGTCAAGGGCAGCTACAAAAAACATTGCAAGTTTTCAACGAAACCATATAAAAATGAATGCAACTTTTTTTCCCCATAGTTTTGATCATCTGTACATTTTTGAAATGTCAAAACTAAAAGTCATCTCTTAAAAAAAAGCAAATGTGACGGGTGCCGATATCCCTGATATCATAGGCGGTCGTAATTCATGCTGTGCAGTCAAGGGTAAGAGGATACTTAGGCTATATTTCGTGGCAAGCACCAAACAAAGAAGTTTTTTTTTTATTGAAAGTGGACTTTCATATACAGAAGACAAAACGAGCAGTCATTCCTGTAATGTTTATTATTGGTGTACTTTGCCTAATTCAAAAAGAAAGGCAGGCCACTTTTGTAGAAACTGTGCATAATTATTTTTCTTATTCATTGTTAGTCTTTTTTTCCTATGGTGCAATCTGAACTTCAAACTTCAAACAAACGTAGAGAAAGCTGACACGACCCCACGACTGCGGCAGCAGGGAAGCAGCGAAACGCTCAATGGGCTGTCCTATGCCATTAACGTCTCGGATGACAAGAGGTCTCCTAAAGAGATTACTGCGATCTGGGAAATCGTGGCAATATATTGTAAAAAAATATTGTGTATTGCCCCCGAATCAAACTAGTTTCTCATAATGATTAAGAGCCCGTTGAAAAACTCATAGCTTTGGTTGTGGTGTGAGGGTGGCCGAGAGAGGACACTACGTGACGGCGTCATCATCATCATTGGGACTGGAGTGGTGGAGGTTGCGTGTGTGGGGAAGAGAGAGTTCGGGTTGGTTGGAAGGAGTGGCAAGACGTAGGGGTGTGTGGTGTGCGAGTTAGGGTTAGCGCGTGACAAGTGGGGGCTCGTCCGGGATGGCTTCAGGCCCGACAACAGCAGCGGACGACATGCCTAGGCTCCAAGGTCTCGTTGAAGAGCTGTTGCTGGGCACCGACGGCTCCGCCATGGAGCGCGAACGAATCGCGGCGGTCGTGCGCGATCGAGTGATGGCGACGCCGCTGCCCACGGCTCCGCACGTGGGAGCATGGACTGGGGCCGCTAACACTGGCGCGGCCCCTCGGGCCACCGACGACTCTGCGCCTCGGCTCGCCGCTGCGCACCTCCCCCGCTACTCCGGTGCTAGAGACTTGCAGTCGCCGGAGGAGTTTCTCGAACGTTTGGAAAACTTCTGCCTCGTGACGGGGGTCGCCGCCGATAAGCGACTGACAAACGTGGTACCGGCTGCCCTCGAGGGTGGCGCGAAGTTGTGGTGGCGGTTCGTGCGCGGGTTCGACTCGTGGGAGCAATTCACCGCCGCCTTCCGCTCCGAGTTCTCGTCGATTGACGCGAAGCGTCGCCTGAAGGCGGAGCTCGAACAGCGCACGCAGCACCCGGAAGAAAATTTGAAGGAGTTTATATATGCGATCGCTACTTTTTACGACCGCATCGGGGAAGAGGTCTCCGAAGCCGAGAAGGTGCAGCGCGTACTGAGGCAGATGCACCCTCAGTTGCAAGATTTGGCGGAGGGGCATGCCTACAACGACCTCGCCGAGTTGGTGAAGGCAGCCGACGGCCTAATGGAGCGGGCTTGGCGTCGCCTCCAGTACAGACCCCCGCCACTTCCGAGCAACCAAGTAGCCAGAGATCTGGCGTTCCGCCCTAGCCAGGCCCCCGACCAACGCTCACTGCCGCAGCCGAACACTATGGCGACGGCGTCGTTCGCTTCGTTTGCTGCTGCCCCACCGGCACCGCCGACTTATCACTGGCCACTGCATCCAGCTGCGCTAGACCCGTCGTACTGCCGGGACCGACAGTACTCGTGCGACACAGCGCCTCCGTTCTCACCCTACGGGCCAGGACCGATGCCGCGGCAGGAGCCCGCGAGTGGAGCAATGCGTGTGCAGTGCCATCGCTGTGGTGGATTCGGCCACATATCTCGTAACTGTGCCACGGGTCGACGAATGGGGCCACCCGTTTGCTTCCGGTGCCAGCGATCGGGTCACCTGCAAGCACAGTGCCCGGGAAACCAGTGGCGGTAGGTGCTGCCCCGGCGGGCACCTACGGCAGTGCGCACCAAGTAGCGACCACAGCCGGTGGCAAAGAGCCCCTTATGGACGTCCGTATCGGGTCGTCGACGTTCAAGGCCCTGCTAGATACAGGCTCAAGTGTAAGCTTCTTCGGACCGCACGCCGCGGCGGCGGCCCAAGCTTCTGGAGCCAAACCCAAGGCAGACGTACGCGTGCTGCGTTTGGCATCAGGCTGGTCGCAGTCAACCATGTCTCTGAAGTGCCAGATCGAGTGGGCTGCCGGTTGCCGCAGACAGCAGTTTTTGTGCGTTTCTGACCTGTGCCGTGACGTTGTCCTTGGTAGGGATTTCCTGACGGTGAGTGGCATCTCTCTGCACGTGTCACTTGGTGGGTGGACTGTCGGCACAGAACCACAAAGAATTGTGCCGTTTGTCAAGGCCGCTAAGGAACAGCCAGAGGCAGTGGACGATTTTGGAGACAGTCTGCGCTGCATTTTTGCTGAGAGTGATGCCAGTGTGTGTGCCAGTGTGCCGGAGGCGACTGCAGCCTGCAATGTGATCATTTCCAGCCACTCGTCGGACCTAGACCCACGCATGAAAAACATTTTAGAAGAGTTCAGCGAAATCTTCACCACAACTCCGGGCTGCACAACCCTGGCAGAGCATCGCATAGACACGGGAGACAACCCACCTGTTCGATGCAAACTGCGACCAGTGAATTCCAAGAAGCAGGCCATCATGGACAACTGCATTCAAGACCTGCTGGCACAGAACCTCATCTGCCCTAGCCAAAGCCAGCATGCCAGTGCTCCAGTCCTGGTTGAGAAGAAGTCTGGTGGCTACCGCATGGCTGTGGATTACCGCCAGCTAAATGCACGCACTAAGGTGCCAGTCTACCCCATGCCGAGGACTGATTGGTTGCTGGCACAGCTGGGACGAGCCAGGTGGTTCTCAAGTTTTGATCTTTCACAGGGTTTTTTTCAAATCCCTGTTCAAGAGCAAGATATTCCAAAGACAGCGTTCATTTGCCATCGGGGAACCTTCGAGTTCATGAGAATGCCCTTTGGAGTTGCCGGAGGTCCTGCCACGTTTCAGACCCTGATGGACCGATTACTGGAGGGAATTAATCACAAGTTTGCCATGGCGTTTCTCGATGATGTCCTGGTGTATTCGGAGACCCTAGAGGATCATCTTGAGCATGTTCGGGAGGTGTTGAAGCGGATAAGTTCGGCACAGCTGACCATTAACCCAGAGAAGGTGCACGTGTGCTGTCAATACCTTAAGTTCCTTGGCCATGAAATATCGCCCGGGCAGTGTAGGCCGGACAAGGAAAAAGTGCGAGCGGTGCTGGACTATCCTCAACCAACAACACTCAAACAGCTGCAGGCCTTCCTGGGACTAGCAGGCTATTACAGAGGGTTCATACCTCAGTTTTCTATCACTGCACGTCCACTCACAGAACTCCTTAAGAAAAAGCAACGTTGGCGGTGGGAGCTGCAGCAAGAGGAAGCCTTTAGAGCACTTAAGCAGTCCCTGGCCGACGATGTTGTGGTAAACTTGCCGGACCTCAACAGACCATTCGTGGTGGAAACAGACGCCAGTGGAGTCGGCATTGCAGCGGTGCTTCTGCAGGCAGCCGAGAGTGATGCTCAACTGCGTCCAATAAGCTTCATTAGCAGGGTCCTCACTGAGGCAGAGCAGCGCTATACAGTGCAAGAATGGGAGTGTCTGGCTGTGGTGTGGGCAGTGGACAAGTTCCGACCATACCTTGAGTTCACCGAGTTTGAGGTACACTGTGATCACTCCTCACTATCCTGGATGTTCACCACAGACCAGGCCTCACCACGTGTAAAGCGTTGGGTTTTGCGGCTGCAAGGTTTCAACTGCAGAATCAAGCACAGGCGGGGTCTTGCAAATGTGCCAGCCGACGCCTTGAGCAGAGCTCCCCTTCAGCACCAGGAAGTTCCAAGCCCGAGTCTACACGAGACGCTGTTCCCTATGGCTGTTCCAGAGCCCAGCCCACAAATCAGCTTTGAGGCAGCTGCTGTAGCATCTGAAGTGGACGACACTACTGTCTTGAATGATGCAGGGCTCCTCGCCCAGGAACAAGAGCAGGACCCCATACTGTCAAAACTACGAACTGTGATGAAGGGAGGAAAGCTTCCGCCCACTGACAGTGATCAACCTTTGATAAAAGACCTGGCGGAGACGACCGAGATGGAAGAGAGTGGGTTGCTTGTACAGCACCGAGGGAACAGGAAAGTACCTTGGCTACCAAACCATCTCTGCAACTTGGTCCTGCGACTGTCCCATGACCACCCGATTAGCGGCCACTCCGGCTTTTTTAAGACCCTCAAACGCGTTTCTCAGAATTTCGTGTGGCTGGGTATGCGCTCGGACATATCCAAGTATGTGCGATGCTGCCAGGTTTGTCAGCGCACCAAAGCCCACCGGCAGAAGCCAGAAGGGCTGATGAGCAGTCAATGGGCCACTGCCCCTATGGAACAGCTCAGCGTGGACATAATTGGGCCCTTGCCTATGACGCCTCGACGCCACAAGTACCTTCTCGTGGTGATTGACAAGTTCACCAAGTTCATTGAACTTTTTCCATTGCGGGCAGCAAACAGCAAGAGTGTGGTGGCCTGCATGATCCAGGTTTTTTGCAGACATGGCACACCTGTCTCCATTTCAAGTGATAATGGAAAGCCGTTTGTAAGCAGGTTGTGGAAGGGCCTCCTTGAGCATTGGGGCATACAAGACCGACACACTGTTCCGTACCGCCCTGCCGGGCAAATGGTGGAGCGCCACAATGGCATTATCAAGCAGTGCCTTAGGGCTTATTGTTCCAACCACAAAGACTGGGACCAGCACATCCCTGAAATAGCCCTGGCCATGCGCACGGCTGAAAGCGTTGTCACGGGCTACACGCCTGCCTTCCTCTGTTATGGCCGGGAGCTGAGAACTCCATGAACACAGGCTGAGGCCAAAGATGACGCGGAGCCTCCTGCAACAGCATACCGTGCATTTGCTACTGAGGTCTCCAAGTGTCTGCAGGAGGTGCTTGACTTCTCCAGGACACACCAAAACCACATGTGGCGTGCCCAGAAGACTCGCTACGACCAGCACAGGCGGCCACTGACAATACGGGAGGGTGATCTTGTTCTGCTCGAAAGCCACTCCCTCAGCGATGCCACCAAGGGCTTCTCCTCGAAGCTTGCACCCCGGCGTTCCGGTCCCTTTCGGGCAGTGAGACGTGTAGGACAGAATGACTTTGTTCTAGTGGACCCCAAAACGGGTCGTCGCCACGGTGTGAGACACGCAGATCAGCTGACACTGTACCATGACGCTGCAGGCGATGTGTAGTGGTGGCTTCACATTTTGAGGGGGGGGGGAGACCTGTGAGGGTGGCCGAGAGAGGACACTACGTGACGGCGTCATCATCATCATTGGGACTGGAGTGGTGGAGGTTGCGTGTGTGGGGAAGAGAGAGTTCGGGTTGGTTGGAAGGAGTGGCAAGACGTAGGGGTGTGTGGTGTGCGAGTTAGGGTTAGCGCGTGACAGTGGTTAACAAAGAAACAAGCCATTCCCCTGATTTCACACTATACAATTACGGAAGCGATAGAAATTAAGCGTCATCATCTATAGATTACCACTCACGTCCATTTGCTATAATTTCACGCGAAACATTCTGTAAACGATCTCTCTATTCGGTTAGCCTTGAGTGAGAACTGCAGTATTCATTATTGTGCCGGTTGGATTCTCACTATATTCATGTCACAAAAGTGGCCCTTTTATCGGAAACTTCCGCGAACGCGGTAAACGACTGTCGTGAGCAGCGGTGTTATTCTGGCAAAATGTGTAAATAGCCACACCCACCATAATGCTATTTCGTCGTTCACGTGCAGAAGGTTGAAAAGCAAACACAAAGTGTGGGGTGGGGTAGGGGAACGAGGAGCAACTTTACAAATCCTTCCGAACAGAGTTCCTATCGACTACGAGGCAACACACGCCAACGCATACTCACAGAGATCATTTATGATTCTGCTCACGCAAGCGCCCGGGATTCGCTCCGCCCGTACGAGCCCACGCTTCAAACAAACCTTCTTCACGCGAACTTGTCGACTGGCACGTACACTTCTCATCAACATTTTCTTTTCACGATTGTTACGGGTGTACGCGGGTGAATATAGAATAAAAATAAAGCGAAAATCAATCCTTGATTGTATGCGTCGATGCACCACGCAGGCGCCACCGGACCAAGGTGAACTGTTGCTGGGCCTTTGCTACAAGGCCGGCCTCGAGAGGCTCACCGTCACCGTGATGGAGGCCCGTGGCCTTGTCTCACCTCCGGATATGGGGAACCAAGCCTCCCTCGGTCAGTGTGTCTCAATGTTTCCCCCGTTCTACTGCGAAAAATAAATCAAGCAAATGTGGTGGAATGTTACAGAGACACGAAACATCTGGTCAGTGCAGACTGCTCAGTTGTTTTTGAGAACTCTGTTTTAGGTAATCTTGCAATCATAGGTTCTGGTTGAGAAGATAATTGAAGGGAAGGCCTACATACTCAGCGCTTGTTCTGTCTGTTTTCTGTCCATTGTGCGTTAATTTTGTGCTGCTAACCTTAAGTATGCACAACCAACTAGCCCAGTCAGCCAATATTTTATAAAATGTAGCTGAAATTCCCGTTCTTGAACTTCGCGCCAAAACGTCAGCACTTTGAAATAGATTACCTGCGTCTAGACGAACTCGAAGTTTGACATCATAGTGAGAACATAAAGGCGGCAGGGTCACTGATATTATCTTTTTACTCGTTCTCTGGCTTACCAATTGTCCTCTCGCGGCAATAGTGATGATCGTGGTATCTATAAAGGCGAAGTTAAAAATACGACAGAAGTAATTTACTCTTTCGTGCCCCTTTTACCGAAGCTCGTCTTTATTCTCATAGTCTCAGCAGCACTGTCACACGGAAAATGATAAAATACCAAAGATAACAAACGACTAAAAAATAAAGAACGCTTGAGCTTCGCCTTGCAGAGTAGAACCTGATAGTATAATGAGACCCTCTTCGCATCGCCTTCTTAGTAGTTAGCCCACCTTCACGTCTTTGTCAACACCTAACTTACACCGATATGAAAGAAACGCCCGTGCTCCAGTGAATTGTCCCTTTGAAACTGTGCTAGAATGGCTGCTGCAAGTACAGTCGCGAAGTGCTTACTACGACAGAATTATTGCTTTCGCGAGTTGGCGAGGTATCCACTACACATCCATAAGGTAACACGCGCTGCTTAGTAGCTGTAGACGTTTTTGATGCTATTAATAATCATGATTCATCATGCATGTGTGCTCTTTGATTGGTCAACCTTTAAACCAACAACTCGCTGCACAATGCATGTTTTGACATCTGGTGTGATTATACGCATCTTCAATGCATTATTGCACATGTTAAAGACACTCCTCTATTCACAGACATTTATATAGTGTTTTTCCTGAAGCTATTCGAGCATTGGCGTGCCCTGTTATAAAACACCTACTTGCGCCGCACAAGCAGTGGGTAACGCAAAAAAACATGACTAAGAATTTTTGTGGCAGCACTCCTTCAATGCGAGTGCAATGCACCCAAAAAACTTCCATGCTATGATCATGTTTGTGATAACTGTGGCGTTCCGATGATGGAAAGGGTGGCCGCCTTATGCAGCAGGCTGACAGCGCCATTGAGCCAAAGAGCAATAAAGTGGAGACAGTCTTTTAAATTTCCCACGGTCGTCTCACCAAGCCGGAGTACGAAAAAGACGAGGTGTCATTTGAATCGCCAAACTCATTTCGTGTTTGCCACCGGTACGTCTCGCTGCTCAACCACTTTTTTTAATCGCGTGAAGACGGCCGAGCTCAATTCTGGTCCTTCATTGCATCCCTAACAAACAATAATAAAGGTGTCGGCGAAGAACTAGCAGGCTTGAGGAGGAAGCCATGTTGAAAGGGAAACGGTGGCAGTAGCTTAGAATGCGGAGGTTTTTCTGTATGGTATACGAAAACACTAGTATATACAAGACAGTTTCGAACGTGCGTTTGAGCCGAGCGTGTGGCCTGAATAAACAATGCGCGTACCGGACTGCGGACAAAAGATCTCCGTGCGCAGGCGGTTTGCGAAACGGGAGCTCCTTTCCACACACTCTTGAGTGCCCACGTGCAACTCCGTACGTGTTTGTTTTTGCGTAAGATTATTTTTTTTGCCGTGTCACACGCTAACTCCATTTCCAAGCGCTCAAGTGTAGAAGCACGGTAGACAACAATTACAGAACGGTTAGCGCCCTTCGTGCTTAGAGTAGGAAATGCAACTGATTTGGCGCATTAGGTTTCGCCTGAATCTTTCACTCGAGGAATGAATGTCCAATAAATACTCAACGGTACAATTGTTCTGAAGAAATCTTTTAATCAGGCACAATTTATTCATAACTTGTAGTATATTCCTCAATCTAACTACGTACACTCATCAGCATAGAGTAAGAAATATAAAAGGCAGCGAAAACTTCATGGTTCCTGGAATAAGGAGACCTCCCACCTATAGGGTAGAAGCAGTACTTGCACTGCTATACTGTTTCATGAAATAAACGTTTATTCTTTCTCCTTTTTTCGCAGTTATTGTAAAGCTTTCGAAAATTCAATTCGAGCGCGAAAACTTGACATGATCACTAGCCCAACAACAAGTCCTCTTAGTATTGTAAAGCTGTATGCGAGGAAACAAGTCAGATGTTCTTATCTTCCCAAAACAAATAATTTGTCTGTATGGATGAGTCAGCAGAACATTAGCTACCTTAAGATATAGGCGTAGGCTACTCGTAATGCAGTCAGCTCTGTGGCACTGATATATCTACGAGTCCCGTGGCTTAACTGGCAACAAGACTATTTACGAATCCTGTGACTTAACTGGCAGTCCCGTGGCAACAGTGACGCCCACACTGTTGTATAGCATGTGAATCGGTTTCTATAGAGGGCTGTCAGTGTAGATATGACGATGCTGTTTATAGCAGTGTAAGATGTGTAGTAGCTTTAAACACTTTAGTGCTAGCAATGACCCTGTTACTTTTCTATCTTCTGTAACAGTTGCTTTTAAAAGTCCAGGCAGATAAATTTCAAGGAGTAATAACGACTCTCAAAGGATCCTTATGCGGGCTGGGGCTGGGGTATTATTGAACAGTATACATGCTAGCATAGGATGCCATCATTCCGGTGAGCATGAATCAACTCGTGTGTTTGTAAACGTTATTTCTAGAGAAATCTATTTTCCGTTGGAGCGTTCACAGTTGTCTTGTTTCCCAGTCTGCGCTACACAAACATCGATGTTTTAGTGAGTACGCATACTTTGGCGAGTGCCCGGCTAATTATGTGGTCAATGCGCAGCACGCAATCTCTTGTATCTTTACAAAAGTAGACTAACAGTGAAGTCAATTGGCAGCTACGGTTAGTTACACGTGATATGAGAATCATAGTGCCATTTCAAGACACAATGATAAAACATTTACACGCAACACAGGCGCTGACACTCGTTGCCTGTTATGGGCAAACTTTTTACCCTTGTCTCTTAAATTCGTGCTATTGTTTCCGTGTCATTGTGAAGTTAAAACATACTATGATTATAATAACGTACATGTATATAACAGGTAGCTTTCAAATTTGTAAAGAGTAATTGTGGCAGCACCAGCAATAAAAACTAAAATTATGAGATCAAAAAATTGGCAGACCTCACGTACAGTGGGAATCGATGATGTGTGAAGCACGAGTGAGAAAGGTTGAAATGTCACTTTAAAATAAGCACAACGTTACGAGGTGGAGGTAAATATCGCCGTACATGACTTTCGTGTCATGATTATCATGTTTGGATGTGTCGTTTACCTTCGTCATCTATTGACGTCACGTGATGCCAAATTTAGTATATGTGGAGCCAGCGAAATGGCCGCGAGCACGCTATGAGCATGGTATGTTGTAATGTTCTTACATGAAAAGGGTGTCAGGATTATCATGTTTGCACCAGTCTTATATTTCTTCATCTGTTGACGTCACGTATCACCAAATTTGGTATATGCGGAGCTAGCGAAACGACCGCCAGCACATTATGAAGGGCTGAATAAACTACAATGTAGCGTCGCTACGTTACCACAGCGTCGCTACGTTACCACAGTGTCGCTACGCTAGCACAGCGGCGCAACGTTAGCCAAACACGAGCACTCTTTAGTCTGACACCAGGCGCGACCAGCGTCCGTCGGCACGGCCCGACGGCAACAGCCGCGAAATGCGACATGCTGCATTTCGCACCTATGCGTTACCCAGACATCACTGCGTCTCCCTCTTTTCGTGACGGAGGGACGCCGAACGCGTTGAAACGCGCATGCGCCAAAGCAACGCAGCGCGGCGCGCGCCTGTGAGTATATAGCAGGACCAGCGCCTGGCGTGGCAACGCCGGCATGACGCGACGAAAGGAACACCGGCGAGCACGCGCACCGCATCACGTCGAAATGTGTTGGCGCCTTGACTGTCGCATGTAGTCATGTTCTCACATGACACGATTCTCAAGATTATCATGTTTGCACGAGTCACATACCTTCGTCATCCATTGGCGTCACGTAATACCAAATTTGGCATACGTGAAGCTAGCGAAACGGCCGCGAGTGCATCATGAGTGTGGCAGGTAGACATGTTGTTACATCACACGCATGTCATGATTGTCATGTTTGGATGTGTCATTTACCTATGTCGTCCATTCGCGTCGCGTAATACCGAGTTTAGTCGATGTGAATCTAGCGAAACGGCCACGAGCGCATCTTGAGCGTAGCAAGTAGTCATGTTGTTACATGACACGCATCTCATGATTATCATGTTTGCACCAGTATCATACTTTCGTCATCCATTCATGTACCGTAATACCAAATTTGGTATATGTGACGCTAGCGAAACGGCCGCGAGCACACATGAGCGTGACATGTAGTCAAGTTGTTGCATGACACGCATGTCATGATTTTCATGCTAGGGTCTGTCGCTGGTGTTCGCCATGCAATCATGTCATACCACACCAGTTTTGTAACATGTTTGAACAAAACCACCGCAAAAGCTTCAGGACCATGACATGTAAATGATGACATTCATGACGTACATGTCATGATTTTCATGTTGTGACTAATCAACTATGTTCTATATACAGTCATGTTATGCCATATCAAGTTTGCTATCTATGCCATTATCAAAAAGGCCAGTAGAGCTAAAAGTCGCAGATAGATAGATAGATAGATAGATAGATAGATAGATAGATAGATAGATAGATAGATAGATAGATAGATAGATAGATAGATAGATAGATAGATAGATAGATAGATAGATAGATAGATACGCTCAATGTCGCCGAAGTTCGGTAAGAAATTCTTCGCCCTTGAAACTGTTCTTGGCAGGCTGCCTTGAAAGCTTGCTTTCTAGCAGTATGAGCAATAGTGCAAAGAAGCCTATTGTGGGGATACTGAGTGTAAAAAGATAAATGACTGAATGATAGAAGGGCTAATAATAATAATAATAATAATAATAATAATAATAATAATAATAATAATAATAATAATAATAATAATAATAATAATATGGTTATTTTATATGAGTAGTGGTAAAAAATATTAGCGACATCACAATCAACACCTCCACGTCGTGAGGAAACGAAAAAAGAAGATTTTATTTTTGAAACTGGTCACGTTGTGGTTAGACTGGTCTTCTAATGTACTAAGGCAGTGTTTGAAAATCATAGTTTGTCCTTAACTTGTTATCTTCGAAATTGTCAAGTACATATTTGTGGGGTACAAGTGTTTGAGGCTCTTGCAAATTGAGTGAAAAGAGATGGCCATTTTCGAGTAATTATGTGACTGAAGAGTCAGCCATAAGATGGTCTCCTGAAGTTTGTTTAATATGCCCAGTTTGTTCCAATCTTTTGCTGTGCTGGTCTGATAATAATTATTGGTGATGTCTCCAATGTTTTTTGTAAAACAAATAGAGCTTGCGTTATGCCTCCGAAGATCGATGTACAATATTATAGATACGATCGCCTAAACGCACAATAAATCGTTTTCTTTAGAAATAACGACAACAAATTCTTTAATGTGTACCTAATGTCAACTGAGAGAAAGAATTTAGAGCCTAGTTACATTCGTGCCATGTTTGCCGACGAATTTTTTAGCCCTGCAGGTGGCAAGAACAGTTAATACTAATTTTTAGCTGAAGCGGCCCCATGAAAATGTTTCCTATTCAATAGTGATACTTGGTCGAGATTTATTATTAATGACCACATAGAAATGAGAACAAAATATATGGCTACTTTAATTATTATGTTACGAAATTCACCCGCCTTTTTTATATTACGCGTACTGGTCATGGAAATGTAACACCAAATTCTCTAAGCTTGTTCCTAATTGCCAAGTTTCGTTGTCTCGACTGCATTTTATAATTTTGTCTAGATTCCAAATCAGACATATGTGCCAAGTTCACTTCCAGGAGTATTTGTACCGTAAGAAACGTTTTCGTTGAGAGGCCTGATGCCCCAGCCGAAAATGAATTTGGCTATTATTTTTTGTAGATCTGTGTGAATCCCTAATCATGGTGCGGCATACATTAGTGGAGGTGCTTTACACATAGAAAGCAGTTTCTATGAAGAGATCTTCTTTCCTGTACCAATTTATTGCGCTAGATAATTTTGGCAAAAGAGTCGCGAAACTGTTTTTGACAAGCTAAGCATTTTTTTTCTCGTCATGCTGGAACAATGAAAATACCTTTACCACCACTATTTTACACGAGTTGCTATGTTACGCCTGAAAGAAATACAATTCAAGTCAGGCTTTAAATCCAGCGTGGTCTCGACTTTTGAAACACTGGGCATGGTTCTCAGAGTGAGTGCGAAATTACTAAGCTGATACACTAAGACATTAGGAAAAAAAATGAATGAATACATTGCAGTAAATGTGAATTAAGAGAGTGCAGTCTTGTTCCACGAAAGCTACAAACAAGTATAAAACGAGTTGTCTCTCGAAGATAAAAGCAAACTACGTGCTATCTGCGCTGCCGACTCGACCATAAAGCGTAATTTACACACTGAAAACAGCGCTCGTGATTCGTCTCTCTTGAAACGAAAAAAAAACTAAATAATTGGAGAGACACAAAATGAACCGACTGAAGCTGCTCAGTATATGTAATGAGGATATTGCAGAACGGACAATTTCGGCATTATGGGGCCTGTCATGGCGGCGCTGAAAGCAGAAGGGCACAGGGTAGTTTCAGAGTTTCTAATCTGCTCATGTGTCATTAAAATTAAGAGAGTATAAGGTGAAATAGAAATGCGTAATCTGCTTAAGTTATCGCGTTGCTTCGAGAATAAAACGAACATAAATGAAGATGAGACATATGCTTAACGTAGCTTATGGCCCAAAAAGAAACACTAGAGAAGGACAAGCGCAAACTATCAACTAAATTTGTTCAAAAAAAGCGCAAAAAAGCGCATATATATATATATATATATATATATATACATATATATATATATATATATATATATATATATATATATATATATATATATATATATATATATATATATATATATATATATATATATATATATATATATATTGCTACGATACTGAGGATGCGCGTGGAAGAAGAGGAGAACGAGGTTGGCACGAGCGGTGATCGGCCAGATCCCTGGACTCTCGCATTGATCATCTCCTGTAAATAAAGGCATCCATCGCACCGTAACAAGATTGGTGGAAGTGCGGGGTACAGCAGAGCGATCCAAGGCCAACGATCACGGAAGCGCTACCTCAAGAACTACGCCGAAGCCGCCGACTGGCTGGTCTACCACCGCTCTCTATAGATCCGATTGCTGACGGCGACACCACGCACTCTTCGTCTGGCGCTGCGTGGCCCCGGCACATGGTACCACGAAGCTTCTCAGGGAGGGTCGGAGAAGACGTCGACGAATGGCTGAAACACTTCAACCGTGTGAGTAAATACAACTGTTGGGATGCGGCCTCCCGGTTGTCCAACGTCGGATTGTTTCTTCACGGGACGGCGTTGGTGTGGTTTGAAAACCACGAAGAAACAATAATGACCTGGGAAGCGTTTGAAAAAGAAATAGCGAGCTGCTTCGGGGACCCATTGATGAAGAAGAAGCGCGCTGCGCAAACTTTGATGCAGCGTGCTCAAGTCCCCGGTGAAACATGCACAACGTACATTGAAGAGATCCTGAAATTGTGCAAGTCCGTAGACCCACGCATGAAAGAAGATGACAAGGTAGGGCATCTTCTCAAAGGGGTTGCTGAGGATGTTTACAATTTCCTCATCGGCAAGGACACCTTGGCGTCTGTAGCGGACGTAATACAGTACTGCCGCACGTTTGAGACACTGAAGGCTAGGCGCATCACTCCCAAATTTGGTAGACTTGCCAACGTCACCACCGTTGCAAGTGTCGACGTCCCTCCAACATCCCCCTGTGATCTTGCCTCAATGATCAGGCAAATTGTACGCGAAGAACTTGGACGACGTGATGCTGTCAACCCGCCGAGAGCACCTGCTATCAACACCTCCCCGCCATACGACGCAATGTGTGCTGCCGTTGATGCCACGCTATACGATGTGCCCCAATCAAGAGCACCAGCGCCCCCAACCGACAACTTACATCATCGCCGTGGTTTCCAGAACGCCTCCCGCCAACCACCTACAATGGTGTCTTCGTGGGACGATCATGCGCACATGGCGCCTCGTGGAAGGTTTGGCGACGTGCGTGAGGCCCCTGTGTGCTATAACTTCGGTTTCCGTGGACATGTGACTCGATTCTGTGGTCAAAGGCGTCGCCCCCAGCAACGCTACTACGAGGGACCATCACCTTCTTCTCGACAAAACCGCTGGCGTGGTGGTATGCGTTCAATGCGGGACGCGTACGTTGGGGACGGCTTCCAGCAAACGACGCACGGTGATACACATGCAGGACGCAATTTCCACCGGAATTTACGCAACGACTCGCCTTCCTCCGTGCGAAGCTTGACGCCCCCCACAACACGCCGGTTCCGTTCCCCATCTCCTGGTCGACGCGTCACCTCCCCGCCTCCGGGAAACTAGGTGGTGCGGCCAATGGAGGTGAGGTCGCCGAACATTTGTCACTACATCCGCCTATGCCTCCACCCGTTTTTATGACTCAAAATAGGGTCCCCGTGCTTATTGATGGACTTCCTACGATGGCTTTGATAGATACTGGAGCAGCTGTTTCAGTGATGAGTCTTAACTTCAAATTGCGGCTAGGACATAAAGTGATGTTTCGCTGGGACAGTTGTGCATCAATTCGTGCAGTGAGCGGGGAGACATTGTGCCCGATCGGTGTGTGTGTTGTTAGTGTCACTTTGAGTGACAAGGTCTTCGAGGCTGAATTCGCCGTCCTGACCAGCTCCACCCATGACATCATCTTGGGCATCGATTTTCTACGCGAGTGCGGGGCTACTGTAGATTGCGGTGCTGGCGAGATTATGCTATCGGCATTTACTGAAGATCCTAGGTGCTGTCAAGGATCTATCACCGTCATTGAGGATGTTGTCTTGCCGCCCAACTCGATGAAGACCGTACGCGTTGACGCCTCTGCCTCGGACGCCGGAAAGTTTGATGTTCTTGTGGAGCCCATTCCTCTTAATTGCGCCAAGAAAAATGTGCTCATTCCACATTGTGTTCTGTCGATCAGTGATAGGCGATCGGCCTTATGGGTGTCGAACTATTCAAATGAACCTGTTATGCTACCCGGCGGAATGCGACTCGCCCGCTTCGAACAAAATGCGACCAGTTTCATTGCATCTTTAAGTGACGAGAGAGTAGATCCTATTTGTGCAACTTACCATACAGAAGCCAACTTTCTGAGTATGGTAAACAAGTCGCTATCATCAGAAAAACGTCAAGCTTTGGTCGAAGTCCTTGCGAAGCACGCTACTATATTTGACTTTGCGCAGAAAGAAGAGCAAATAAGTGTACCCGAGTGGCGTACTCGCCATGGGATTGACACAGGATCCGCTCACCCTATCCGGCAGAAACCATACCGTGTCTCATCTGCGGAGCGCAAGGTCATTACTCAACAGGTAGAAGAGATGTTAAAGAAAAGGGTTATTCAAGAGTCGTGTAGTCCTTGGGCTGCCCCTGTGATTCTTGTCCGAAAAAAGGAGGGTACATGGCGATTCTGCGTGGATTACAGACGGCTCAACTCTTTTACTAAAAAGGATGTCTACCCGCTTCCCAGGATTGATGATGTCATCGATTGTTTACATTCGGCATCGTACTTCTCATCCGTGGATTTGAGATCTGGTTATTGGCAAATACCCATGCACCCGAATGACAAAGAGAAAACGGCCTTCATAACCCCAGATGGTCTATTTGAATTCAATGTAATGCCGTTTGGCTTATGCAACGCTCCAGCCACGTTTGAGCGCTTCATGGACTCTGTGTTACGTGGACTAAAGTGGGAAGTTTGTCTTTGCTACCTGGATGACATTATAATATTTGGCCGTACATTCGATGAACACAACCATCGTCTAGACATTGTTCTCACCTGCCTTGAGAGAGCTAAGCTCACCCTGAACTCTAAGAAGTGTCACTTTGGCAGCCGTGAGACTCTCGTTCTCGGTCACCTGGTGGACAAGCATGGCGTTCGACCCGACCCCCAGAAAGTCGCAGCAGTCAGCAGCTTCAAACAACCTCAGTCGGTACGAGAGTTGCGAAGCTTTTTGGGCCTATGCTCGTACTTTCGTCGCTTCGTGCCCAGGTTCGCCGACCTCGCTTACCCTTTGACGTCCCTACTCAACAAGAACGCACCTTTTCGGTGGTCAGCGGAATGCGAGTCGTCTTTTTCGCAACTCAAGTTTGCTCTTACGTCAGGGCCCGTACTTCGCCACTATGACCCATCTGCTGCCACAGAAGTTCATACCGACGCCAGTGGTGTAGGTATTGGCGCCGTCTTGGTACAACGCCATGGAGCTGCTGAACACGTCGTTGCCTATGCCAGTCGCTGTTTAAGTAAGCCGGAGCGAAACTATACTGTAACAGAGCAGGAATGTCTCGCGGTCATATTCGCCGTGCACAAGTTTCGCCCTTATATCTATGGACGCCGATTCTCGATTGTCACGGACCACCATTCTTTATGTTGGCTCACTGGACTACGGGACCCATCTGGTCGTCTTGCTCGTTGGGCATTACAATTGCAAGAACACGACTTTGAAGTCTGCTACAAGAGCGGTCGTCGTCATGCCGACGCTGATTGCCTTTCACGACTTCCCCTTCCGACAACCGAGTGTGACGCTGACAACTTTGATGAATATTTGGCTGTAGTGGATACTCCGTTCCCCGACCTAACAACTTTTCAAGCAGAGCAACGCAATGACAACAGTCTCGCTTCTTTCTTTATTTCCGGAACGAACGGTCAACGTGGTTTCGTCGTAAAGGATGGCGTTCTTTACAAAAAGAATTATTCCGGCGTAGGCCCTCGCCTACTTCTAGTTGTGCCTACAAGTCTTCGACAACACGTACTTCGAGCAATGCACGACGACCCAACATCTGGCCATATGGGTTTTTCTAGGACATTTTATCGCACGCAAGAACGCTTCTTCTGGCCGAAGATGCGTAAAAGTGTGACTGCATACGTTGCGAGCTGTGAGCAATGTCAACGCCACAAGCGTCCTACAACTCCGCCAGCCAGACTACTTCATCCCATAGCACCCCCGAGTTCACCATTTGACGTCGTAGGTGTCGACCTGCTCGGCCCTTTTCCGCGATCAACGAACGGCAACCGATGGATTATTGTGGGCGTTGACCACCTCACACGTTACGCCGAAACTGCGGCGATTCCTGCGGCAACGGCCACTCAAGTTTCACAGTTCATGCTGTCACACGTTATATTACGCCATGGATCCCCCCGTGTCATCATCAGTGATCGCGGGCGGCAATTTGTTGCCGATGTAGTTGAAGACCTCCTTCGTCTTGCTTCATGCCATTTTCGTCACACTACCCCGTATCACCCGCAGGCTAATGGTTTGACGGAACGAACAAATAGGACTCTCGTCAACATGATTTCCATGTATGTTGATTCTGGACACAAAACATGGGACGCGATTTTGCCATTTATAACTTTCGCCTACAACACTGCACAGCACGAAACAACGAGATACAGTCCATTTTATCTGCTCTACGCATGCCAACCCCGCACAGCTCTTGACACTCACTATTCTTCCTTTTTCCAAGACTGATCAACCTACTCTCGCCGAAACCATTTGCCGCGCAGAAGAAACCCGGCGCATCGCCTGTCTTCGAACTTTCGTCTCACAGAAACGCTCCAAAAACCGTTACGACAGAAGTCACCGGCACGTATGGTTTGAGAAAGGGGATTTGGTGTGGCTTTGGACGCCGCTTCGCAAGCGCGGCCTCTGCCAAAAGTTTCTGGCCAACTACACCGGTCCGTTTGTTGTCTTGGAACGTCTAAGCGATGTCACGTACGTGATATCTCAGCTGTTGTCAACTGGCCGCCGCTCAAGCAAGACCAACATCGTTCATGTTGCCCGTTTAAAACGCTATCATCATCGCAACGAAGCCTAACTCGCCCGGTGGGCATCGTCAGCAAAGGGGGAATTGCTACGATACTGAGGATGCGCGTGGAAGAAGAGGAGAACGAGGTTGGCACGAGCGGCGATCGGCCAGATCCCTGGACTCTCGCATTGATCATCTCCTGTAAATAAAGGTATCCATCGCACCGTAACAAGATATATATATATATATATATATATATATATATATATATATATATATATATATATATAAATGAATATATATATATATATATATATATATATATATATATATATATATATTCATTTCATATTGCGCTTGTCCTTCTCTCGTGTTTTTTTTTCACGCCATAAGCTACGTTAAGAATGAACCAACTCGCTCGCCCAACAAGTCACTCTGCTGATAGACATATGCAGAGCTCCAGATGTTGGGGGCTGAAAATTCGTAAAGTACTGCAAGAGCAAACAGCAAAATGAATATCATCGAATTTCAAGAGAGTTCATACTTAAGATTTCTTGTCTTTTTTTCGCGCGTGTTATTGCCACCTAAAAAGGATATTTCTAGCCAGTATTCTCTGTCTCTTATTAGGTTCCCCGAGCAGAGAAGGATTAGCTGCTTAAAAATGTTTTTGGGGGGTCTGGCGCTATTGATATGTCGGATTGTTGGGGATCTTCCGGCTAGGAGAATTGTATGGGACTGTATGTTGTTGTTTTTGATAATTACGATGATGATGATGATGATGATGATTACGATAATTACTATTATCATGATGATGATGATGATGGTGGTGGTGGTGGTGGTGGTGGGGATGATGATGATGATTGCAACCAATGCTGTCTAATACTGTCTCTTGCTTCATCAGCGGCGTCAATTTTTTTTCATTCGTTCGTACACAGTGTGGCATTGCAATTTACCTCCCACGATTTTATCAATGTCGTCATCATCATCATCATCATCATCACCCTTACTACGTCCACTGCAGGACAAAGGCCTCTCTCACGTTCCGCCAGTCAACTCAGTCCTATGCTTTCTGTTGCCACTTTATACCCGCAAACTACCTAATCTCATCTGCCCACCTAACTTCCTGTCTCCCCCTAACTGACTGGGTTCCCGTCTTCTTTGGGAATCCAGTCAGTTATCCTTAATGACCAGCGGTTACCCTGCCTACGCGCTGCATTCCCGGCTCATGTCCATTTCTTCTTCTTGATTTCAACTGTGATATCCTTAATCCCGATTTGTTCTCTCATCAACTCTGCTCTCTTCTTGTCTCTTAAGGTTACGCCTATCATTTTCTTTTCCATCGCTCGCTGCGTCGTCTTCGATTTAAGCTGAACCCTTTTTGTAAGTCTCCAGGTTTCCGCTCCGTAGCTAAGTACCGGTAAGATGCAGCTGTTATATACCTGCTTCTTGAGGAACATTGGCAATCTATATACCAGTCATGATTTGAAAGTGCTTGCCAAATGTGCTCCACGCCGTTTTTATTATTCTAGTTACTCCAATCTCATGGCTCGTCTCCACGGTTATTACATGTCCTAAATAGACGTAGTCTTTTACAACTTAAAGTGCACTATTACCTATCTCGAAGCGCTGTTTTCTTTCGACGTTGTTGAACATTACTTTTGCTTTCAGCCGATTACTTTTAAAACCAACCTTTCTGCTCTCTTTGTCTAACTGAGTAAACATGAGTTTCAATTCGTCCCCTCATGAGCTACTCAGCAATGCAATGTTATCGGTGAAGTCTAGGTTACTAAGGTACTCTCCATTAACTTTTATCCCTAACTCTTCCTATTGTAGGCCTATGTAAACCTCCTCTAAGCATAAGGTAAATAGCATGGGGAAGATTGTATCTCCTTGTCTTACACCCATGTATATTGGCATTTTGTCGCTTTCTTCATGGAGCACTATGGTGGCAGCTGATCCTCTTTAAATTTCTTCTGGGATGTTTATACATGGTTTGTTGACCCCCTAATACCGCAGTGTTTGCATGACTGCTAGCATTTCTACTGAATCAAATGCCTTCTCGTAATCTATGAAAGCTATGTACAGTTGTTGGCTGAATTATGAGGATTTCTCTGTTACCTGATTGATAGTATGAATGTGGTCGATTGTTCAGTATTCTGTTCGAAATCCTGCTTGTTCCTTTGGTTGAATGAATTCTAATAGTGTATTAATTCTGCTAACAATTACCTTTGTAAATAGCTTGTACAGGACGGAAAGCAGGCTGGTCAGACTGCAATTCTTCAAGTCCTTGTCATCTCCTTTCTTATGTATTAATAATGTCAGCATTTTTAAAATGTTCTGGTGCCCTCCTCCTCAGGAGACACTTCGTAAACAGGGTGGCTAGTTTTTAAAACACAATCTGTCCTCCATCTTTCAGCAGAACTGATGTTACCCGATCTCACCAGCAGCTTTGTCTTTTTGCCTTCCCTCCAAGGCTTTCATGACTTCTCTCATTACTGGTGGGAAGTCATCTGGCTTACTGCTGGTTCTAACATTGTGGACGTGGTTGTCCTGGCTACTGCGCATATCTCTGTAAAACTCATCCGCTATTTTAACTATCCTATCCATATTTGTGGTTACTTTGCCTTCCTTGTCCTTTAGTTCACACATCTGATTTTTGCCTACCCCAAACTTCCTCTTCCTATGTTTTTAAAAAACATAAAAAGAGGAAGAGGAAACATGCTTCCTATTTTTTTAAAAGCGTGTTCAATTCTCTCCATGTTATACTTTTTACATCAGATACCTTACGCTTATTAATCAACTTCTAAAGTTTTGCCAGTTCTCTTTTCTCTGAGGCTTTCATGATTTGAAGTTTCTTGATAAATTCTTCGTCTCCTGGGCGAGTTTGCCAGTGTATTGTCTAACTACCACACCTCCAACTTCCACTGCACACTCCGGAATGATACTCGTCAGATTATCATTCATTGCGTCAACGCTAAGGCTGGTTTCATCGATTAGAGCCGAGTATTTGTTCTGAAGCAAGACTCTGAATTCCTGTATTTTCCCTCTCAGTGCTAGCTCGTTGATTGGCTTCTTGCGTATCATCTTCTGTATTTTCTCTAGCGGCCATCATCATCATCGGCCGCCTATTACTTTTGGTGCGCTCAGGCGCATGTGCATGCCCATGCGCTTTGTTCATCGTGTGGTATGCTCAGCATTTGAAAGAAAATAAAGCTCAGTTCTGCTTCTGTCATTGGCCTGAATCTCGGCAGTTAGAAATTACGATCATCAGATTACGATGCAGAATTCTACACCTCAATTATTTATTACCTACATAAAGCTGGACTCCCAGCATCTCCGTTATGTCTCTTTTGCAAGGAATTACAATCAATAGACTCCCAGCATCTCCGTTATGTCTCTTTTGCAAGGAATTACAATCAATAGATCATTTGTTTTTACCCTGTCACCGATATTCTTATCAAAGGAAAAGATACCTGGTCGAACCAATTGAGAAGCTAGGTTTAAAAATAAACGTGGCAGTAATTTTATCATTCGGAGGCATTACAGTAGGTTACAGCCACAGGCAGGTTTGCTCTGCTGTGTGTGTGTACATAATGACAACAAAAAGCTTACCTTATTAGTCTATATTTATTATTATTTACGGCTACGAGACTACCTGAATGAGTGACTTATAACTAAATCACTTGACCCTGCCACCCGGTTCTTGGCCGATCCCTCTTTGTGAGCGAGTGCCAGCAAAGCTAAAGGCTCATCATCATCATCATAGGTTGCTTCTGTTTTTGCTTACTGCCACACGCAAGGTTATAGAGGACTTAACCTCGGTCCCTATAACGTGGCGACCCGGACGTGAGTGCCGCAAGGCGAGCACTGCATCATGGACGAGACCGCGAACGACAGACAGACGATCGGTACGGAAAGCGTTGCCACGGTGCAGATTACCTGCCGCCGTTTTGGCCACAGAATTTTGCAGCCTGGTTTACGCACGTCGAGGCCATATTCGCCCTTCGGCGCATTACTTCTCAGAGATTGAAGTACCAGCACGCTGTCTCAGCACTATCAAAGGACGCGGTTGCAGAGTTCCACGACCTTGTGGGCGCGCCCCTGAAACCAATCCTTATGACCACTTCAAAGCAATGGTGCTTCAACGCAAGCCTGTGCCTCTCAGCAGGCGTCTTAAGCAGCTTCTCAATTGGGAGGAGCTCGGTGACCGTCGACCGTCCGAACTTCTGCGTCGCATGGAGCGGCTTCTCAGTGACTGTCGGTTGGACGCAAACAGTTCACTGCTGAGAGAGCTGTTCCTTCAGCGCCTGCTGCAGAACGTGGATATTAAAGACGATATATTCTTTCTTGGGGTACTTCGACGCAAAACTTTTGGTCTGTCTTTCTGTCTGTCTGTATATTTGTCTGTTTGCCTGCCGTAACGGTAGTAACGATACCCCAAACGGCACCAAGCAATGCCCCAAACGGCCAACCCCAATCGCAGTGCCCACCAATATTGCTCAAGTTTCAGCGTTTATACTTGTGTGATTGTCGATTAAAAAGCAATTATTGCGAATGACTGAGACACCTTAACAACACCTCGATATTTTCCATGGGTGTCTTTATACTAGAGAAGGCACACATAAGTGATTCCAACGACCGTAGCGTTCATCACGCTGCGCTGACAGGGCAACGCGATGCTCAAAAAGGAGAGTGTTTCCAACGTTTTGCTAAGACGACATGGTGGTGGCACCTGCCCATCGCTTTGCGTTCTACACCTTATCGCCTCCACGACAAGTGCGTATCTTTCTCCGTGGGCACGTGCACCTTCCTTTGTTTTCGAAAATAACTGCCAGATAGCGCTCGTGCCTAACGTGCCTCGATGCGCTCGTTCACCTTTGCTGCATCGAGACTCTTTAACACAGCGCTTCCGGAATACAATTCACCAATTTTCTTGCGCAAAACATCAAATAAACGTTTTGTTCACTCTTTCCACATGCAAGGCAATTGCCTTTCAACGACATTTGCCGTAAAACTTGCAGATACGAGGCCAGTTTTTGCTTTGACTACCGTACCAGAAAACTTGCCCCGCAGCAAGCTGACCGATCACGTCACTGACTATTCAGCAAGAGGTACTGTATCAACGCCATCTGTCGTTCCGATACATCACGTTCGGTCGTGAACTGTTGGCCGTATACTTAGGCATTTCCGACACCTACTGGAGGGGTCAAGCTTTGACGTTCTCACGGGCCAAAAGCCTTTGACATTCGCTTTTCGCAGTAATCATGGCACTTATACCGCACGAGAAATACGAGACCTCAACTTTATCTCCGAATTCACCGTGTACGATCGATACATTGAAGGCTCAGCCAACGCGGCCGCAGATGCCCTCTCCCGTATCGATTCCTTATCAGCGCCCACACTTGACTACAATGAAATCACCGTGGTGCAACTTAGAGATGTCGAACTTTGGGACATCCACTCATCCACCACATTTCTAGCGCTGACTGACGTTTACCTTTCATTTCCATCGGTCACCATAACTTGCGACGAGTCACGGGGTCGAACTCGACCATTTCTCCCTCTCCAACTTCGCCGTGACATATTAAACAAGCTCCAAGGTGCCAGTCACGCCTGAGTTCGTGCTACTCAGCGTCTCATTACGACCCGCTTTGTGTGGCCGAGTGTGAACTCTGACGTAAGGTGTTGGGCGCGGGAATGTCTTCACTGTCAACGCTACAAGAAGACTCGACACACGAAATCACCAATTCAGTCATTTCACCCACCCGATGCTCGGTTTAATCACGTTCATATCGACATCGTCGGCCCACTCCCACCGTCTCGAGGTGCTCGCTACATCCTCAACTGTGTGGAACGTTATACCCGCTGGCCCGAACCTTTTTCTCTCGTGAACGTAACGGCATTTACTGTGGCTTCAGCGTTCATCAGTGGCTGGATCACTTGTTTTGGATGTCCCAGCATCGTGACCACCTATCGCGGCCGACAGATTGAATGCAATCTCTTCCGTAAACTGACGGACCTGCTCAAAGTCCGCTGTATTCATACTACCACATACCACCTATGGGCGAATGTAATGGTTGAACGCCTGCACCAACTTAAAGCCGCCTTGATGGCTCGCCAAGCTCGTTCATCAGGGGCTGAAGACCTTCCTCCCGTACTGCTTGCCGTGCGCTCATCTTTCAAGGAAGACCTCGGCTGCACAGCTCCGGAGTTGGTACGACGCTTGCGTATGCCTGGGGAATTTTTCGCGCCAGGCACTGTCACAACGCTTGATCCAGACAGTTACGCGGAACAGCTCTGTTTCCTTTTTTACGCGCCTGCGTCCTTGCCCCAGTCGCGAGGCATCGTCGACTGACGTTTTTGTCAGCAAGGACTTGGCCACAGTGAGCAATGTTTTCTTCCGGCGTGAAGGTATCCGATTCTCCTTCACGCTTTCATACGACGGCCCATTCAATGTGTCCATCCGGACAGAAAAAACAGTCACCATCTAGCTCAATGGACGTAAAGAAGTCGTGGCGATCGACAAAGTGAAGCCCGCCTACCTAGCTACAGAACCGTAATTATGTACTTTGAACTTCTTTGCCACCACTAAAACGCAGGTCCCACCCAATCGCCTGACCGCTAAGACTGTTTTTTTGGAGACCAGTGAAGCAATTTTCTTTTTATCAAAGGAGGGGCGGATGCCTCTAGCGGCCATGATCATCATCGGCCGCCTATTAATTTTGGCGTGTTGTGGCGCATGTGCACGCCCCTGCACTTTGTTCCTCGTGCGGCGTGCTCCGTGGTTGAAAGAAAATAAAGCTCAGTTCAGCTCCTGCCGTCGGCCTGAACAGGTTCCTTCTGTTTTCGCTTGCCGCCACATGCATGGTTATAGAGGACCTAACTTCGGTCCCTATAGTTCCTTCTTCAAGTCTAGATGAACTCGATACCTTAGCATTCTATGGTCGCTGCATCATACCTTACCAAGAACTTGTACAGCCTATGGATGCCTGGGTGTGCCGTCAGTGCAAAGCCTATTTGGTTCGGTTTGGTTTGGTATTTATAGTGCATAGGCAGCTTAGGCCATCATGCACCAAACGCATGGTAGAAAAGCCTATTTCGTTCTTACTTTTGCCATTAGGGCTCCCCCATATCCACTTACGGTTCCCTCATTCTCGGTAGAAGGTATTCAAGACCCAAAATTATTTTGTTCTGCGAATTCTACTAATAACTCCTTTCTGGCATTTCTAGTACCAATGCCATAATTCCCTATGGCATTTCTAGTACCTATGCTATGATGTCCTACTGACTGATCTGCAGCCTGCTTCTTCCCTACATTGGCATTGAAGTCATCGATCAGTATAGTATACGGTGTTTTTACCTTACTCGTAGCCGATTCCACGTCCTCATAAAAGCTTTGAACTAGCGCGTAACCATGGCTTCGTGTAGGCGCATAAGCCTGTACCACCTTCGTCTTGTATCTCTTATTGAGGTTAATTACGATACCTACTACCCTTACATTAATGTTATAGTATTCCTCTATGTTACCAGCTATATTTCTGCGGATAAAAAACCCCACATCAAGCTTTTTTCTGTCATAGAAGCCACAACAGCAAAGGATGTACCCATTCTATAGCCCAGTATGGGCCTCATCTGCCCTTCTAAGCTCACTGAGCCCTATTACATCGCATTTAACACTCTCTAGCTCCTCGAATAATGCAGCTAGACTTCCCTCACTAGATAAGGTTCTAGCAACAAATGGTGCCAAGTTCAGGTACCAATGGCGGCCTGTGCGGACCCAGAGATTTTTATCATCCTCTGCTGCGTTGCAGATCTGACCACCGCTGTGGTCAGCTGCTTCGCAGCTGCTGGGGACTGCGTAAATTGTGTTAATTGACGTATATATGTGGGAGGTAGCGGCCAGATACTGCCCCAGAGTGGCCAATCCTTCTCTGGCGAGAGAGTGTGTTATCGACGGTAGTGACTGGTGAGGCTGCACCCCAGGCCTCTTAAAGTGATTCCATTGTCACGCGGATATTTCTTAAAACCCCATTGGGAAGTGCGCGGCACCGGAATTCGAACCACACACCTCTTGCACGCGAGGCTGATGCTCTAACCACTACGCCATCACTGCATCGATCAGTGTACTACTCGACGAATGGAATGGAACTGCGTATGACCTGTTAGCATCGAGCGCTGTTGGAAAATTTTATTTAGCTGTATTTCTAATCTAGGAGGAGGAATAAACGTTTATTATGCGCAACAGTATATTGGTGCAAGTTCCGCTTCTACCCTACGTGGGAGGTTCCTTAACTTCAGGAAATTTCTGGCCTTCACTGCCTCCTTGGCCCTGGTGACGGCACGTCGTTGTTCGTCCAGGTGCTTCCAACAGAGCTTACCCTCCCACGTTCCGAGAAAGTGTTACCTTTTTTGAACAGCATCGCATTTAATGGGCAGTGGAGATAAGTCCGTATGTGCATTGCGTAGACACTCCAGGATCATGTGGGTTAGCGTGTCCGTTCTTTTTCTGTCATTTTTATTTTAAAGTGCAAAGTACGCTAAGATTTTCTGAGAAGTATTTTATATGTATCCCTAAAACTACTAGCAGAGAATGAAAACTGAACTTGATTTGATTTGATTTGGTTTGAACTATTTTCACAGATCCATATTTTATCTGTATCTCTAAAGAATAGTTCAAACCAAATTAAATGAATTAAAGTTTTTTTTATTCTATCGCACAGAAAGAAAGGTCTGTGAATAAAAATTCTGTCTAAAACAGCATGACCAGTTCACAGCCCCAGTAATTCAAAATTTTCCAGCTTGAAGTATAACCGAAATGCTTAACACATAGCAGAAGTGCTGCAAATTGAATTACATAGAGGATGCGCACATCTTCCCCTCTTTTATAAGCTGGGCTTTTTTTACATTTCTAATTTCTTTTACGCGTTCAGACACCCAATGTATTTCGTTTATTCGTACTTGTTCTGTTTGGAAGCACGCTGTGTTATAACGTGCACATGACCCAGTCGTTGTGGTTGTCACTTCAACAATAGCGATTAGTTATGCACACCTGAACTCATTAAAGCGGAGAGCTGAAATGTGTGGGGCTTTTGGGGCCAAACTCTTTTGACGCCTCGGGGCCAAACGCTTCATTAAACCAGCGCGCAAAATTAAGCCGTGCATTAGTTTCTGATACTGAGGGAACACGACAGAATTAGCGGAATAGCGTAAACACGCTTCGAGCATCTGTAAATGGCTATAAGAACAAAAAAAAGATAGTCACGGTTTTGGCACAAGGTCAAAGCAATAATGCGATAGCAACACATCGTGCTGCAATGCGCCGCGAAGCTTGGAGATTTATAAAGCATACGAAATTTAATGAACGTAATCGATTGTGTTTTACTTCACAGTAATGCCGTACCCCAATATCTAAACAGATGAGAATAGTTGACTGCATGGCGTCCGACAGGAGGCAAAGTACAAGTTCGGCATCGAGAAACACGGCGAGCCACTGCATTTCACGTCGAATTACATTAACGTGGAAGTCTCTAGTGATTATCACCGGTACATACTGTAGGCACACCGCACGGAAGCTGTGCAGCAAGAAGTTCATAACATAAGTCCGCAAGGTTTTAGGTGAGATACGCACTGTTGCGAAGATGAAGTCATGCAATGTTTTAACGGTGCAAGCTTCACCACAACTGATCTGGGGCAGCGAGTAGAGTTTGCCAGTTTAAATGAGTGTAACGGTGTGCATTTCGATGGGATCTGAATTCACAGGCACGACAGGACCAGCAATTTTCCGAATAGTCCTGGACTTGATGCGAGAAATTTTTCCTGTTGCTTCAGAGTGCAAGTGGAGCCAGAGAAGTTTTGGGAATGCTTCTTCCATCCAGCTATATGTTCTTCAGTTATTCCACCCCTCAATTCGTAAAGCAGTCGGACCCATCAATGTTGCAGAAAGCATGTATGGCGTGTCCAAACAAAGTAAATGCTTTGTTCAGGAATGTTTCTTTTGAGTCCTTTGAGAGTAGACCATGCAGTGTATATATGTATCTATGGTGTAACGGTGTATATATACATAGCTCGCCAAAAGTTGGATGTAGAGTATGAGTGACGTAGCCTAGTCTGTTAATGCAGCGCGATGAGGAGCGAGGTGTCACCGGTTCGAATCCCTGGAGGGTTCCTTGCATTTGTTTTCTCCCCATTTCATTTTCTCTGTGTCTTTCATATAAATATTGCGACCACGGTGGGAGAATACACAAATGCTGACAGTCTCCTCGCATCACGTTGAAAAGCGCAATCCCTACGCGTCCAGAAAATGTTCGGGCCGTTATCAGTTATCTCTCAGCCTAATCGATGCCTTCTTAGATGGCGCTACGATGAGCGGAGTCAGTCGTCTCGGTCTCAGCAACACTCTCGGCAAAAACGTGCATGCTGCTGATTCTGGGTCTTTTTTTTCGCATGTGTGACCTTGCTGTTTGAAGCCAGTTTATTTTGTTCGCGTATGTTTATTGCTATTCTGTCGACGAAAGCGACATTAAAATGCTGAAAGGTTCTTGAAATGGCTAGAACATATTTTGTACCGAATTGCCATTCTGGCTTCGGCCTTGTGCGTAGCGTGTGCCTCTCTCCAATGTGCCGTCTGACCGTGATGGCGTTACGGTGATCGTTGACATAAATATGTGAATTCTCATCGTAACATAAAGTGTGCTGTATATAATACTTGCGTGGTTGAAATATTTACATATTTCCTAGAACAACTGCATTGCTCTTGTGTGCTTGATATGAATTACTTACGTGCTTCAAATACTTATTTATGTCGCGTTCACATGAAAGAAACTATACTTCAACCCTTTTCTCTGTAAATTAATTCAGTTATACGCATAAAATACGTTTCTGGGGCAGTAACAATTCTCTTTCAATAGATGGGTAATAATTATTATTGAGGATTTATGGGTCAAAAAACCACGATTTGATTGCGAGGGACGCCATAGTAGAGTGCTCCTGTCTAATTTTGACCATCCGCGGCTGTTTAACATCGACCTATATCTAAGCACTGAAAAGTATTTTGATTAAGGAATAGCACACTGGCTAACACTTTTTTAAAACTATTTTTCTTTGTCTCGAGCAATACCATCAACAGACCAAAATACTAGTGCGCGTAAGCGGAACTATTTGTGCTGACGACATTCACACCTTGCACAAATTGAGTGTTCCTATCACCGCTTGGAACGAAAACGTTGGGGAGGCTGAGGAATTTTAATGTGCCAGCACCATTCTCTGGGTACGTTGACCACGGCGCCATCTGACGGCTCGTAGCACAGCGCGCTCGCGAGCCCGAACATTATCTGGCCGCTCAGGCGCGCTCATTGTCCACACCTGATTAATATTACACTATAAATGCGACGTAGCCCTTTACACGCTTTTATTACGCCTGGAAAACGTTGGCAAATACAGTAACCTCCGAGGCACAGAAGAGATAGAAGGGCTATATCTACTAACGATGAAGATAACGATCACTATGTGATGATGGTTGAGCACAGTAATGAAGAAGCGCATTTTAATGCCCACACTAATTCTCCGCGCATGAGAGTGGCCATCCTGGCCACAACTTATAGATGCGGAGAACGCCTTCCGAAAGGCTTCATACGCGGGACATGCAATATCTCGGTACAGAGACAGCACTGGTCACTTGGAGCAATCACAGGTTGAATGCGATAATTAATGGGTGAGGTCTGCTCTAAGACTGTGTATGGGTCGAGGAACCGACACTTAAATTTGTCGCACAAGCCAGGAGTGCGAACTGGTGTCCGGAGTATATCTATAGCACCTCGTCGCCGGGGCGTAAGATCACAGTGGTGTGGGGTGAGTCATGCAAATTTTTATGGACTTGTCTCTCTTCAGTGTTGAGTCTGGCGGGCAGTGATGGAGGCGGGACACGTATTTTTCACAGGAGGATGCAGATGGTGTAACAGGGGCTGTCGAGAACGAGACGTCAAGAAAGCAAGATGGCGATCGGCCGTAGACAAGGTAGAACGGCGAGTAGCCAGTTGTGCGTTGTGCGGTGGTGTCATATGCGAACGTTGCGAGTGGCGAAATTGCATCCCAGTTGGTGTAGTATGGCCCAATGTACATGGCTCTCATGTCGGACAGAGTGCGACGAAAGCGCTCAGTGAGCCCTCTGGTTTGGGAATGATAGCTGGAGGTTGTCTAGTGGCTGGTGCTGGAGGCTTTGAGCAATTTCTCAACAATTTTTGAAAGGAAAACTTTTGCACGCTTACTCAGGATGACACGAGGAGCACCATGACGCAAGATCAAGGTTTCAAGCATAAATGTAGCCACGTCAGAAGCGGAGGCCAAATTCACGGAGGTCGTTTCAGCGTACCATGTCAAAGTGGTCGACAGCTGTCACTGTCTATCGATGGCCACTGGGAGCCGTGGGAAGGGGACCATATAGATCGATGCCAAGGACTTCGAATGGTGCCGACGGACATGAAAGTGGTTGCAGTTCTTCGCATTGAGGTGATGTCAGATGATTTCGGCACTGGCAAAGGTTGCAGGAGGCGACGTACTTTGCTACGCTGGTGGGCAAAGTACGTGACCATAATTGCGATCGTACGTTTTCTGTCAATCAAAGTGACCAGCAGTCAGCTCGTCGTGATATGCCTTAAGAATATCGGCTCGAAGAGAGCGAGGCAGAACGGGCACCCAGCGTTGACCATCCGGGTGATAGGTGTGACGGTAAAAAACGCAGTTATCTAGCTTGAACTGCCTGAGCTGTCATCGAAGGCGGGCATTAGGCGGTCGTGATTTCCCCTAAAGGCGATTTATGATGCGCCTACAGTAAGCGTCTACAGTAAGCGTCAGCGAGTTGATGCGTTATGATGGAGCCGTCGTTGTCAGGAGAGATCTTGTCAATAGCGGCTAAGGACAAAATAGATGTGGAAGGACTATCCAAGCGTTCATTTCTGAAAACAGTAGCGGAACCAATGGACAGCGCCATAGGAAGTGGACAGCGAGAAAGCGCATCTGCGTCCTGGTGCTTTTTAACGCACATGTAGGTAATGGTGAAGTTGTATTCTTGAAGACGTATAATCCACCGACCAAGGCGTCCTGATGAATTCTTGAGTGTTGTAAGCCAACATGAGGCATAATAGTCTGTAACTATATGGTAAAAATGACGGCCTTGTAGATACGGTCAGAAATTCAGCCCCGACCACACGACAGCTAAACACTCCTGTTCAGTAATGATGTAATTCTTCTCGGCGTTGGTGAGGACGGGGCTTGCACACGCAACGACCCTTTTACGTAATGATTCATCACGCTACAGTAGAATACCTCCGATTCCGTGTCCCCTAGCGTCAGTATGCAGAAGTGTTGGTGCTGTTTCATCGATATGGCAAAGTACTGGTTCAGATGTGACGGCGTTTCTCACATGGCTAAATGCCGATTCGCAGGCAGAAGACCACTCAAAGCAAACACCAGAACCGAGTGATTTGTGCAATGGTGCCGCTATCGAGGCAAAGTCTCGTATGAATCAGTGGAAGTATGAAGCGAGGCCAGGAAAACTGCGCAAGTTCTTGGTCCTTTTGGGACGAGGAAGATGAAGAACGGCCGATATTTTATAGGGGTCAGAATGAATGCCATCCTTAATCACAATGTGGTCTAAGACCTTAATTATCTTGTTGGCAAAGAAAGCGGCACTTTTTTGTGTTCAGCTGAAGGCCAGCGGTACCAAGGCACATGAGGACTTCGTCTAAACGACGTAAGTGTTGAGAGAAAGTTGATAAGAAAACAATGGTGTCATTTCAAATCGCACAGGCAAGTTTTCCACTTCACGCCACGCAGAACGGTGTCATTCGTGCACACTAGTGTTGCAGGCACGTTGCAGAGGCCGAAGGAAATTACTATGATTGATATATATGGTTTCAGGTCCCAAAACCATCGAAAGGAGTTACATTGAACTCGTAAAGTACATCTGGTGCCAAAAACGCCGTCTTTTCTTTATCGTCCTTATGCATCGGTATCTCCCATTATCCCGAACGTAGATCCTGACTCGGAAAGTATTGAGCTCCCTGTACAAATCCAAGGCGTCATCTGTACGTGGCATACGATATACATCCTTGTGCGTGACCTTGTTTAGTACCCGGTAATCCATGCAGAAGCGCACAGAACCATCTTTTTTCGAACTAAGACGACAGGTGAAGAGCAAGGACCAGCAGAGGGGCGTATTATGTTCAGTCTCAACATGTCGTCAACGTTTTCTTCAATAACCTTCCAGTCAGCTACAGATACGCGATATGGCCGACGACGAGCGATGGACGTACCGTCAGTCTCGATATGATGCGTGGTGACACACGTCTGTCTCAATACGGGAGAATGGATGCCAAACAAAGCTTCGTGCTTAGTCAGCAAAACAAGCAGCTGTTGGGTCTGCGAAGGGGTAAGATCGGAGCTGATGGTAGTTTTGAGGGTGGAGATGGATGGGGAACGTTCAACAGGGGGAACTTCAGAAAAAGCGTATTGAAAAGTTACCACAGAAAAAAGCTCCGGTGCAGCGACGCAAGCCAACGTTAAGCCCTTTGGAAGCAGAATTTTTTCCGGCGTCTGGTTTGTTGCGCAAACAAATGCAAAGCCATCATCGAAACGAACCAGGCCTGATGCGAAGGCCCCTCTGGTGAAACAGCGTACGGAGGGTTCTGCGAGCACATCGCCGTGGTCAATGTCATCAGACAGAAGTGTAACGATTCACTGACTGTGCGGTGGTATCTCAGTGTCTTCTGCAGCAAAAAAAAACGAAGTGGTGTGTCATCTTCGTGGAGCAAATAGGCGGTTTCGTTCATGAGGAGAACGCGTTGCCGGCAGCAGATGGACGCGGATGCCGTTGAAAAAAGTCCCAATCTAATATCAGCTGTTGACTACACAAACTGAACACTGCAAATTGTACATAATGCAGAAGTACATTAATATAGACACTAACAGTGCACATGGCGAAAGGTCGAATAGCGTCCCCTTGAGCAGCGAGCAACGTAGGTCCAACGTAGGGCGTAGCAACTTTGCGGAGGTGCCCACACAAATCTCTGTGAATTACTGACAAACTATCATTAATGTCTATTAATGCCTCCACTTCTATGCCTTCCACCAAAACTGGCATCATATTATGAGGATGTTTTGGAGGAATTTTCCTAACTTCGCTAAATGTAGCTTTCCACACAGAAGGTGCGTAATTTAGTTTTCCGGGTGATGGTCGAAGAACTGAGAGGCTGGCGAAGTGGCGACGTAGAGCGAGGAGGCGAACACGGCGAGCGATGCCTGGCACTACGGTAGCGAGGAGCCATTTCAGGAGTTACTGATGGCGAGGAGGAACGACCGTGAAGCGTATCATAAGTATGGTGCCGAAAAGTGGTCGCAGTGGCAAAGTCATCCCGGTCGTGTCAAACACACGACGCTCGTCTCGCTGACGCTTGCGACAGACACGTGCGATGTGTCCACGATATCCGCAATAGTAGCAAGTAGGTCTCGTCGGGCGCCATGGTTGAAAATACGGTTGGGTGTTTGGGCTGGGGACTATGGAAGCCAGGTGTGCTGGTGCCGGTGGTGAACATTAGGGCTGGTTTTACGTGCTGGGCATCAGGGGCCTCAGGTGGGATGGCGTCGTCGTCAATTGCATCGATGGAACGAAGGCTGGAGTAAGTGCGGTGACTTGCGCGTAAGTTAGCGGGGCTTTAGAGACATGAGGGTCTGTGTACGCATTGCGAGTCATTGCCGCCAACTCCTCCTTAACGACATCCCGTAAATTTGTACTAGGTGTGTCAGAAGGAAGCTGACGTGCTTGAAAACGAAACCACTGCAGTTCCTCTCGTATCATAGCGCGAATCATGGCTCGTATTGAAGGGTTGGCACTAGGGTTGTCAGGGATGGCTGCAGGAGAGTTGTCCAGCTGCAGCCGTGTGGATGTGAGCTAGTCCAGGCACTGGTACATAGCTAAAATGTCAGCAACGGTAGTTGGGTTTTTTGCGGCCAAAGTATTGAAAGCAACAGGCCCTATGCGTTTGAGCAGATAGCGCACTTTGTCTGTCTCGGTCATGAGGGTGTTGACGCATCGAGAGAAAGAGAGAAAGAGAGCGAACTTCCTCGATATACGAGGTATAAGACTCGCCTAGTTGTTGTTTGCGACAATCAAGGGTTCTCTTCGTCAGGCTGGCTTGAACTGCAGGAGCAACGAACACTTGTCGCATATGTTGTTTGAAGACATTCCAGTTGGGAAAGTTGATCTCGTGGTTAAAAGCAAGTTTTCTCCACGCCAATAAGATAGAAGGAGACGTGGTGGAGCTTGGGCGGATCGTGCCAACGGTTCGCTGCACTCACTATTTCATATAGGTGTAGCCAGTCGTCCACGTCCTCATTTTGGAGTCCAGCATACAGAGGGGGCTCGCGAGGGGGTCCACTGACGTTCCAAAAGTGAGTAGCTGCGGCAGTCGTCGCCGAAGGGGTAAAGAGAGAAGCGCCTGAGGGTTCGTCCTGTGGCATGCTGGTGGAGACGTAGCCCAAACTGTGGACTGAGCGAAGCTCAAGGAGGTAAAGCGGGCAAGCAGGGACGGGGAATCGAGGAGCAATCTCCACCACTTGCGACGTAGTCCTTAACAAGCATTTATTAGGCCTGGAAGACGTGGCCTCCGAGGGCTCCGAGGCACAGAATAGAGCGAAGGGCTATATCCACTAGCGATGAAGATGGCGAACACTATGTGATAATGGTTATGTACAAGTAATGAAGAAGCGTGTTGTAAATGCCCACTATATATATATATATATATATATATAGTCCGTATGTGACTGTGACGGCAACGGTGACGGCGAAAATCAGCCCAGAGTGGGCAAATAATTGCTATCGCAATACGAGGAAGTGGGCCTTTTTGCTTCCTTGTAACGTAGTCTTTTGAGTTGGGTTTATGGAACAAAATTTAATTTGTCAATCGGACGTTACAACAGTGTGCCATAATTATTGAATTTCTTTGATCATAATAGTGGGCATGGTGAAGGCATGGTGGGTGTTGTTGTGCCCAACTCCGAGAAAGCGAGAAACCTTTGTCTCTGCGTCCAGTTGTCTACTGTCAACCGTGACTGAAAGAGATCAGTTAGTCACATTTACAGATGTGCGTGGTAGGCGCTGTGTCCAGCCGAGAGAAGGCGCCTACCATTGTGCAGCTGTTGCTGTGAACTGGTGCTATCTTTCGATCCCCCCGTAATGGCTATTCCAGTGCATGCTGACGCAATTATTTGGTCATGGAGGCTGTGAGACGGCTTAAGCCGGATTAATTGTGCATTAGGTGAGGCACACGCAAACACCCACCTTGTGTCCACAGTTTCCGCTACAATATCCACCATTATAATGAAGAACGCTCCAATAACATAAGGTAATGAATGATGGACAGATTTCTGAGAAATAGTAATAAAGAAATAGCGCGCTTATAGCATTAAACCATGCAAGACTTGGCTCAGACCAGAGCTCGTTGGAATTCAGCTGGTCCTGGCTTGGATAGGCTTTCACCATATCACCTGTTTATTTTGGCACATCTTGTTATACTATACAATACACAGCTATGTCTGTTTTCTACTTCCTAATATATTGTGTTTTTTTCTTTTCCTGTCTGTTTCTTTCGCTGTGTTTCTACTTTTTCTGTCTCTTCCTTCGATTTGTTTCTCTGTTTTTTTACGTCTTTTTTCGTCTCTCTCTGTGGTCCTTCTTCCGACTTTTACCTCTTCTTCCTTTTCTATCTGTACCTCTTTTTTTTTCTCGTTCCTTCATGCTTCTTTTTTTCTTCCCCACCAGTACATGTCTCCTCTTCCTCAGCACTTCTTTTTCCCAATTCCTCGATATACTATAATGCGCAAGGGTATTCTATGCTTTGCTAGCGTGTCAGGGCAGCTAAGTGATTACGACGCTCGCCTTCAGGTCATGGGTACGCCGTGTTTGAATGTCGACTTGCCAAGGATTTATCTTTCTTTCTCTTCATTTCTATGTTGTTTTTCATCTTTGTAATTGTTCACTTCCCCATCAGAGGAATTGCATATTACGCCTTACAGGCCGGCGCACGTGTTTTGCGAGTGAAGCATAAGAGTTAAAAGAGAGCATGTGCCAGTTCGTGATGTTGATAGTTTTCTATCTACGACACCCGTCAAACCACGAGCATAACAGATCTACTGCAAAAATGTTGCGTGCAATAGTTGAGGTCGGTGAGAGCACCACGTTGGCAGTAAATTGCACCCCATGGCCGCATGTAAAAGCAAGATTTTCAAGTAAATTCTGCTATCGGTGCCAATATTGCACCGAACAGAAATACGTGCGCCAGAACGCCACCCCAGACATAGTGAACAGTTGTGGTGTGGGGCGGCGATATTTAATCAATATATTGGCCGTGGCAGATTGATCCAAGAAGCAATGTCAACCTAAATTTATGTGGCACACAAAGATCACCACATGGTGTACAAGTGAAATCAGAGCTAAACTTTATTTATATGTGTAGTTTAACGTCCCAAAACCACCATATGAATATGAAAGATGCCGTAGCGGAGGGCTCCGGAAATTTCGACCACCTGGGGTTCTTTAACGTGCACCCAAATCTGAGCACAGGGGCCTACAATATTTCCGCCTCCATCGGAAATGCAGCCGCCGCAGCCGGGATTCCATCCCGTAACCTGCGGGTCAGCAGCCGAGTACCTTACCACTAGAGCAATCAGAGCTAAAAAACTTCGAGTCTGCTGAATGCAAGCGTGTTCGTGGTTTGGGAAACGTGAATGATAATCAGATCCTCGACATTTCACCACATGTAGCAAGTGCGGTATTCGGGCCAAGTTGGCTGTTCCTCATCGTGAAAAGAAACAGCGCTAAAACAACGGTCGAACACACAGAAATTTAGTACCTAATGGTTTATGTCTCCAAAAACACGCAGTTTAGAGCGCCTACATATCACTAGAAACAGAAAATCAAGTCATTCGCAGAAAGGATTTTTTATGAAGAATAACGATTCAAGAGACGCTTACACACAGACCCCTAAGCCTATCAATCAAGTGAGTTTCCATAATCTCACCAGTCATCTGTAATTGGTTAATGGAGAAAACGTCCGACTTGACATACACCGGACCACACCCGGTGTATCAAACGAGTGTTCGTTTGTCTCTGTCTGCTCGTCCGTTGTTTTTGCTCTGCTTTTTTACGAAAACGTGGCAAGATTGCAAATACATTAAATTTTCTCCAACTCTTAGACACTGGCGGAAACATATCACAGACAATGAGTGGAATATGTTTGTGAAATATTTAGCGACATAGTATCGTAACTGAGTTGACCGTCGTGAAAGATAGTACCACGAGCTCACGTATGAATTTCGATCACTTTTTCACTGCCCTTGGATTGAGCAATGTAGATAGACAAGTTATAAATAGTATGCTAAAGTGCGCGTTGATTAAAAGGTGTGGCTGCATACTGCCCGACACTTGTTGCTCCCACCAGTGGTGTGGGTCAATGTTGAGTGATTAAATTCAGCCACACAGCATGAAGAAGCCAAAGTGTGTGCGTCATTATCTACCGCTGTAACTCAGCTGGCTGAGCAAAGCACCCGCTGGTGTCCCAAATAGTGACATGCAGTTGTCATGCGTTCTCAGTATCACGTTTAGATAGCTGACCACTCCGCATGACTATTTGTTGCTACGTGATTTTCGTATGTGTGCAAATGTTTAGTGGTTTCGAACGGTAGTATAAGAAAACAAAGTTTCATCTGGATGCCGGTATGTGCACCTTCTCATTCTTGGTGCTCCGTTTTATTGAGGAGCGTGACAAGGGTGAAAAGTGAGATAATTTTCTACTCAGCCTAATGCAGTCGGTTGTGGAGCATGAGGAAGCCTTCAGAAGAGACGGCACGAGAAAAATTGCAATATTATCGTATTCCTCCTTGTCGAGCGACCACGTCTCAATCTTTACGGGTATGGGAAAGAAATTCCGTAGAACAATACACTTCTCTTTGTGATAAAGGCCTGTTTTTAGCGCCTGTAATCAACTCGTTGTCCTGACTCTACCTCAAAATTTTCGAGAAAACTAAATCTTTTACGCAAGTGTTGGGCCTTTCACTTGCTCCAAATATCAACTTGATTTAGACTTTAGTTAAATCAGGCTCTATATTGTCCCAATAAGAAGCTCAGTGTAATGTTAAAGACGTGCGAAGCACCACGGAAGTATCTGTGGTCCTTTAGTACCTTACTTTCATTCATTATTACTCCTTTTTATTGCTTATATGGTGCTCACACACCACTTTTGGCAAGCTGTGTTGTGATAGAGTATGGTAACATAAACACTTCTGTGCTCATGCCAACCTCTCATAAAAGCCGGCGCAATAAAGTTAACGGCTCCTCCAAGGTTCCTTGGCTTTCTCGAGAACTTTGGCTGGAGTCTACCAAGCTTAACGTAAATCCCCTGCTTAAAGCTGTTGACTGCCTGGCATAAGGCAGCGAGAATATTTCTGTAATATTGCTCGCGCTCTACGAGACGCGCATTTATCTTGCCCCCACTTGAGTTCTTGCTATTGGTGCGCATAAGAACAAGAAACGAACAGAAGCAGCAATATATTGCTCGCGTCATTAGGGAAGAAGGGTACGCTGAAGGTCACCAGGCAGAAGGCGATGACTTGCATTCACAAATAAAAAAATTGCATGGCAGAGCACCTAACTTAATCGGTCTTATGAGGCCCAGGAAAAGGATCTCGCGTATCTGAACTTTTCCCCCGCCTTCGCACAGGCAGCTGCGTACGTGATCACACCTAGTTATTACCCTGCCGTAACAAAGCAAGGTTCATATATCTCAGTACCCCCCCCCCCTTCCCGAACACACACGCGCCCTGGCAACAAGATCGATCAGTGCAGACGCTTGCAACATGCACGTTGATGGCCTCTGAGTGCGTGTACAACCACCTAACTACGGTTATTTCTTCTTTATCCACAACCTTCTTCGATACAAACTTTTCTACGAACAGAGATTTGATACGAGCAGTTCTGCAATAAAACAGCTGCAATATTTCAGTGCTTTTAATACTTCTGTTCTTTCCAATATGCTTCTATTCCCCGAAAGGCACTTTCCAGATTGTGTGAGAGTGTGAGTCGTGCATTATACTTGCGAGGCTGCGAAAAATACAGCACGTACAAGAACCAGAATTTGCACAGCCTAACATAAATGTGACATTGCTCAGTGCAGTGTGAATGCATCGCCTCCGAGATGGACTTCCACTTCAGGATGACTCCCCACGTGTGCCAAAAAATATTTCGGAAAATTCCCTACATCGTCTTGGGGCACGTGAAATATCGAAACGCCTTCGTACTCGCATTGCACGTCGTTCCCTTAATTTGTGCCAGCTACACTCTATACATAAAAAAAACACTTAGTAAGTTATTAGTCTCGACGTCTTTGAGAAGTGTGAGTCAGCATACATAATGCAACCTGTCGAGACAGGGTGCCGCCGCCAAAAGCGAGACGGACAGTTAAATTTTATGTATGTTAAGGACTCGCACTGGAGACTACAAGATTGAATGACGCAAGAAAGTGTATGTCATGTATGCGTTAAAGAGATTACCAGCAGTCTGCTAGCTCAGCTGTGTGGTTTACTAGCGATGGAGAAGAGCAGTATAAGGTGTACGAGAACTTGGAGGTTTGACGAAATGCGCGAGTTAGGAGGAGTAATAAAGACAGCGGCAGATTCAGACCGTTGGGTGAGGCCTTCATAGTACAGCAATGATAGTGGTAGTGATGATGGTGATTGTGATTGTGATGGTGATGGCATGAAAGCAGGGCAAAATACAATTATGAATGCTGTATTTTTGCGTTCCAAAATCACTATGATTATGGAGCACGCCGCAGTGGAGGACTTTGGTGGATTAAAGTTCCACCATCCGGTGTTCATTAACGTGCGCCTCAATCTAAGTCCGCAGATGTTCTTCGCATTTCGCCCGCATCCAAATGCGGCCACCATGGCCGATAATCAAATCCGCGCCCTAGAACTTAGCAGCACGGCAACCTGCGTGATAAGCTACCACGATGGTTCACAGGGCAAAGTAGACCTCTTTATTTTCACCACTTCTCACGTATAACCAACACGCTGCAGCAATCCTTGATGTATTCAGCACAGCACAGTGGTCTCTACTACACCTAAAGTCGCATAACGCACAGTGCGTGTCCATGTGTTTTCATGTCAGTGATTTATCTTAACAGGAAGAACTTAGCGGAAGCAATAGACTATAATTCCACAGTCTATTGTCTGTTCGCAGGCTGTATGAGGCAGTATCTGCCGTGTATAGCATGCCCACCACCGTTACTTATTCATTCACTGTTTCGTTTTTTTTTCTTTTTGTTCTCCACTCTTAGTATTGCTTTCACGTTTTGGCAACATAAAAATTTTGGTTCATTATGTACAGCTGTATGTAGGCACAACTTTCAAGACTTCTTTTGAAAAGCCTGGCCTACCCAATCTTTGGCGTGATCTGCTGTGACAGCACTGTTGCAGTTTCTTTGAGAATCCGCAATAAACGGTATTTTTATTTTTTGTTTATTCAACAATTACCCCGCATTGCCCTTGGGCGTTACAGCAGGGGGGTTTACAACAGATATACAAATAGATTTTCATTTACATAACAGACTTGTTCTTCGGAGAGCTTGTTCCATTCGGCTCTAATTCAAAATTGTATAATTCGAAATTGTATGTATGATTGCATAATGTATAATTAAAATGGTAAAATTCAAAAAATTGGGACCATTCACAAACAATGTTGGTTTGGTTTACTTGAACGGTGCTATATGACGTGACATGTTTTTTTTTCTTTCTCGCTCATAGTGCTGACGCACTCTTCTCCTTTTTTTATTTATTTATTCGACACTCCCCTTCTCATTCCCGATTACATGGTAACAAAGTGTGCTCAAATTTGGGGTGCACGTTAAAGAACCCCAGGTGGTTGAAATTTCCGGAGCCCTCTACTACGGCGTCTCTCATAATCATATGGTGGTTTTGGAATGCTAAACCCCACATATGAATCAATTACAATGTAGCGAATGGCAGACCTATTCTGGCTAACTCCCACGTCTTTTCTTAATTTTTCTCTTCCTCTCTTTCTGCAACAATTCGCGGCGAACTGAAAAAACAGGAGATGAATCCAGAAACATTGTTTTCGTGAGCACTTAGTACATGGCAGAATATTACACAGGGAAGATTCTAGATAGAGAGTGATACAATTTATTCGAGACCCCGATGACTTTCTTTATTACCTTCGGCGATCTCAGCTAATACTTTTTTTTAGGTTTCTGAGGGCATTGATTGTTAAAACATGGGTTTCCAAAAGAATCATCAATAGAATAGACTACAGCTGCAGTAAAACATTTGATGCACCAAAGTTTTCTAGTTTGTGTACAGGCTATTTTCAGTTTGCACGAGTTGGTCTAGTGTCATTCTTTTCCACCATTCGCCAGACGATTCTTACAAATCTGTCGTCAATTCACGAAGCTGTTGCACATAACATTCGTTACATCATGAGCTTCCAAGGGAAATGCCGCTTCGGCAATAAGAGTTCACTGTATGCATCGACGTTCGTTTATGAACTTTATCAAACGCATATGTAAGGCGATCCGAAGGTCTAAGCGAGACGACTTGCCGCTTTCCGTTACAAGATACTGTCGCGACGAATCAATGTTCGCCAGCTCTTCCACATGGGAAGTTTCAGTGTGACGTAACAGAGTGGTACCCTTTCTTTCGCTCCCGGGAAGCTCTGTTTCTATATTTTTTCGATTGGGGTCTTGTTTCGATTGGGGTCTTGTTGGGGTCTTGAGAGCTTGTTTCGCAGTCGGCGCTGGCGTCGGCGTAATTGGTTGTGAGCTAAAAATCATCATATTGTCCGTTACCGAAAAACTGAGAAAGGTGCAAAAATATATCTAATACAAATGTTCGGATCCAAGCTAGGATTGAACCGAGGCCGTTTCCGCGTCAAGTAGCTGCTCTAACACAGAGCCACGTTACTTTGACAATCTGCTGCGTAAAAAAAAACACTATATAAATGTCAAACAGTGGTCGCCTTAACGCATGTAATATCACGTCAGAAAAGCGTGGATTGATTTGATTGATATGTGGGGTTTAACGTCCCAAAACCACTATATGATTATGAGAGACGCCGTAGTGGAGGGCTCCGGAAATTTAGACCACCTGGGGTTCTTTAACGTGCACCCAAATCTGAGCACACGGGCCTACAACATTTCCGCCTCCATCGGAAATGCAGCCGCCGGGATTCGAACCCGCGCCCTGCGGGTCAGCAGCCGAGTACCTTAGCCACTAGACCACCGCGGCGGGGTCAGAGAAGCGTGGAATCACACCCGGTGTCAAAGCATGCGAATTGCGCATCGAGTGGGTGTTTTATAGGCCCACCCACTACAAAGCGCTCAGACATGTTAAATGAAGAGCAGCAGCAAAAGCAACAATACAGTGGACTGCTGCATTAATAAGCGTGTGGTCTTACGGGCGGGCATTGCGCCCTTCGCAAATTCAGAAGAAGGAATAATTATCACGTAGTGGTCACTTAATTAACAACTGTACTTAAAGCTAGCAAACCGAAACCAAGCTAGATTTGATATGAGGATTTAACGTCCCAAAACCAACATATGCTTATGAGAGACGCCGTAGTGGAGGGCTCCGGAAATTTCGACCGCCTGGGGTTCTTTACCGTGCTCCCAAATCTGACCACACGAGCCTACAACATTTCCGCCTCCATCGGAAATGCAGTCGCCGCAGCCGGAATTTGACCCCGTGACCTGCGCGTCAGCAGCTGAGTACTTTAGCCACTGGACACCCACGGCGGGGCGAAACTAAGCTAGGAAATGAGCAGGTGATTCGCACGGAGCCCGATTACGCTATCGTGTTCTACTCCTACAGGCGAAACTTATGCGTCCTCAAAGCTTTAAAGACGATAGTTTTTCTAGAAATACTTGCACGCAGAAATATTGGTCTGTCTGTCTATCTGGCTCCCTGTCTGCCTGTCTGTCACACGATTTGCGCACACATCCGCCCATCCCCTTGCCAAAGTCTGAGAACTTGCTGCTTTACTGGAAAACACATAGATACGTAATTCTAAAGACCCTAGTATCTCTTACGGTCCACTGAAAATGCGATGCTATGCACGAAAAAGCCCTCTGCCATCGATATGGTGCTGCCGTTTTGCAGGACGAAAATGGCACAAGAACACCATCACGGACTCATGTAGTACGGCTACAGTGGCTAAAGTACGGCTGGCTGAAAACTTCCGACGGGATTTGCAGCTAAGCACGCCTATACGTGGCCAATTTTGTTTTTAATTAAAGGATAGTTATCTCAAACAACGTGCATTTTTTTATCCAATAAATGAGTATATATAGGTGCGTAGGCCTGTAATACTTTCATCTTGTACCTTTTGTTAAACTTAACTATAATACTTGCCACCCTCTCATAATTAGCTTTAAGAAAGGGTACAAAAAAAGGTAGTACAGGCCTACGCGATATAAATTGTGATGACGTGATACCTTGCTCATGTAAACAACTGTGCTCACAACTGTGTTCGAGTTAAAGAATGTTAATTTTCAACGTGCTGGTAATTATTGTTTTCAACAACTTTAGCTGTGGGACAGTAAATACGCTTCGATGTAAAGTCATTTTGCTAAGATTACAGGTACGTTACTATCATATCATTTTTACAAAAAATCTTTATCTTCGAAAAACAAATCTGTGTATGTATTTAAGTGAACCATGGGACAGATTGATTGTTCTATTACACTTTTTTAAAATAAAGAATGTTTCGGACGCCATGAGCGCAATATGAAAAATCAATTGTAACAACTAGACAAATTTGCTGCCTTCTGTGTTTCGACAGACACGCAGGTTAAGGTGACTTTCCTGCTTGAGAACAAAGTGGTGAAAAGCAAGAAGACGTCTGTGATCAAGCGATCAACGGAGCCCAAGTTTATGGAGTCATTTGCGTTCCGCCTGGCACCTGCGGGGCTCAGTGCTGCCAGTGTAATTCTGAAGCTCACCTGCCTGGCACCACCATACAAAGGTCAGAACATTCTGGCATCGTTTTTCACAAACGCTTGCCGTTTTAATAACGGCATGGTATACGCGCTACGTGTGCTCTCGTACGTATTTCGTACCGCTTATGAAATTACGTCGACACCATGTAGTACAGAAATTTATTAACTGTCTTTCTTTTCATAACTAAACACAGGCGTTCGATTGGTCTATTGGGCAAGAAAACATGCAAGTAAGCAAAAGCTGGTTTTTTATTGTTCTGCTTTGTTGCTTTTTTTTGCCTCCTTGTTCTCTAGAAATTTAGGTGTGTGTGTGAACCAAAAACACCCAAAAAGTACTGAAAGCATCTCAACATCCTATATTCTGGTAGAAATTTGAGAAAGAAGAAAAATATACCCATCTTCGTAATTGCACCCTTTGCAGCACCCGCCACGATAGTTTACTGATTACAACCCGCTCAAAACTCAATTCATGGTTTTTAAAACATCACAAAAAATGCTACCTTTCATTCCACAAGTGTTCATTGACAATCATTTCATTCCTGCGTCTAACTGTGTGTGTTTTCTGGGCATAAAATTGGACCCTCATTTAAAGTTTACCAATCATATTCTTTACGTTAAACAAAAAACAGCATTTGGCATAAGATCACTCATCAAATCTCGTCCTTTTTTTCACTTGAAGCCTTATTGTCTTTATACTTTGCCTTCATACATAGTCACATCACCTATAGCATTACATCATGGGGAAATACATATAACATTCATATTTCGTCTGTACAGCACATTCAGGATCAGGCCATTCGCATTATTACCAACAGTTCATCTTATTCTAATGCTACCCCACTCTTTCAGGCTAACTGTATTCTAACTGTGTCTGGCTTATTTAAATTTCACTTAATCACATTGTTATATAAACAACTTAACAAACAGCTTGTGTTTGATTTAATCGATGCTAGTTTACTCACTAACACCAATAGCACTAGATTCGCCCACAGTCACAACTTCCTTTTACCTAAATGTAACACCAATTATGGCAAAATGACGTCCGCCTTCGCGGTCATTAAATTGTGGAATAACCTGCCCTATACACTAAAATCATCATCATCTTTTCATGCATTCAAACGTGATCTTAAAAACTTCATCTTGCATAACTAGGTTGACAACGATGATTACTTAACGATTCTTGGTATCTGGGCATGAAATGGGAAAGTCTTTGCAAATTTACGTTATTGCTTTATGGCGTGATTATGTTTTACTTATATAACTTATTACTATTGTTCTTGTGTCGCATTCTGACTGCCTGTTTTGTTTACTTGATGTTATTTTATGTAAGTTCACTGTTTATTTTTCTTTGTGTTGCGTATTTTACGTGCTGTTATAATTAATCATTTTATTGTTATATTTAACCGAGGGTCCCCCTGCAGTCGCTTGACTTTGGGACCCTCGTCTGCATACTACATTCTACTAATTTTGTATTTTGAATGAATGAATAAACTGAACTGAACTGAACTGAATGCTCGACTGCTAACCTGAATCTCACCGGATCGCATCCCTACTTCGGCAGCCATACCTCGATGGGGGCGATATGCAAGAGGACGCGTACTTTGATTTAGGTGCAAGGTAAAGGACACCAGTTCTCCAGAATTTCAAGAGCCTCCGACGACTGTGTCCCTCATGACCGTAGCGTGATTTTGGGGCCTAAAAGTTCAACGACTATTATAGTATCTTATGCAACCGAACCGTGTAGTAGAGGTAATATGGGCCTCAACCTCTCCGCAGCAGGACAGTTATAACAAAACAGAATAACCAGGCAGGAGTGCGAGCTGACATTTACTTCGACAACATGAACGTTGCAGGTGTAAAATGACACAACAACCCTTATTAACGCTCAAGACGCATGCTCGCCTATTTTCTTTTCTTTTTTGGTGTTATGTTTGATGCGAAATAGAAGAAAGTGAAGCGAAAGCGGTGTACCGACGCGACGTGCGTGATTAGTATATAGTTGTATTTCAAGTGTTTATGATAACGTTTCCAAACTAAGAGTTGTTAGTTCGCGCTTTTGCTTGAAAACATGGTCTCGTCGTTTGTTGGTGTTGCAAAACAGCGTGATGAAAAACAGAAATAAGGTCAGCGACAGAAGTGTAGAGACCTCTTATTACAGTGAAAAGCTCAATATCCCGCTTCTTCGGCTGAGAGCTTCGAATTTCGATTCCCAGCCTTTTTTGGCGCGCTAATAACATGTGACGCGCATTCGTTGATGATATGTGAGGTTTAACGTCCCCAAACTACCATTCGATTATGAAATACGCCGTAGGGTAGTGCTCCAGAAATACCAACCACCTAGGGTTCTATAACGTGCACTCAAATCTGAGTGCACGGGCCTACAGTATTTTCGCCTCCATCGAAAATGCAGCCGCCGCAGCGGGGATTTGGTCCCGCGACCTGCGGGTCAGCAGCCGAGTACCTTAGACCTTCGCGGCGGGGCACATGTGCCTTGCGATTCGTTCGACTTCCGACACACTCTCAAATTCCTGGGAAATTCAAACTCTTTCCTACTATCAATCAGGTGATAGAGATATGTGCGGCATACAACCAACATCTATACACAGCTTTCTTATACATCTTCCTCTAAGCTTTTTACGAATATTTTTTGTGTGGAGGGGGGGGGGGGTTCTAAAAGAGCCATATCGAGAAACAGGCACGAGGCAAATTTTCTTTCACTTTTAAAACAATTGTGACCATAATAGGGTCAGTTCTCCTCGTAACATCCCCTCAAAAGGCAGTTTCAAATAAAAAATGACCAAAATCTTGCATCACTCTAAATGAAACGTAGCCACATTCCTTAAAACAGCACTGCGCCAACAATCGCGACAAAAAGAACCAAGATGGTCTCTTTCAACCTGTTCTGTTTGCGTCCTGCTTGCTTTGCTATTATGTGTACGTTCCACAATTAGTTTTCCAGGGAAATTTGGCCTTTACTGTAGGACATAACGTTGTATAGGGCAACACTCGAACATAAAGGCTAAAAGGCTGACTGTCTTACTTCTGTTTGCCTCGTAGTGCGTATTTTCGAGTTTAGCGCTAAATTTTGCTGTCCCTTCGTTCAGAGACGGTATATCTGAAATAGGAGAGAAATGAAATAAAGACATTGGGTACGAATCTATACGGTGAAGAAGTGGTCGGAAACGGCGTGGCATAAAATGAGCTGAGAATAATAATAGCTGAAGCACTTTTGAAGGCCTTCAATGGCTGCCAAGGAAAATAATACACTGCCGACAGTCCTGATTAGTTCGCCTTTTACCGGAACGACCACTTGCTCTTCAAGCCTAGTCATCGCCATTACGGCCATGCGACAAAGAACGGCACTGATGAAAGCAAAAGGATGCTGTGGGTTTTATCGCAAAAAGTTTTATTGGGAAATATTGTTTGGTAGTTGAGATTTACACTTGTTTAGGGAGCTAAGTGAAGCCCCAAAATATGTTCTAATTTACATGGGTCAAAGACAATCATTACTCTCCAATATCGACAATATAAAGCTATAAAGGCTATAAAGGCTATAAGCAATATAAGGTTATAAAGATTTAAGCCGCAATATACAGTTGATGTATTTAGGAGACAGAAACACATTGACGAAAAATTGGAGCAGGCCCTATCGAATTGTCAGAAGCAAAAAAAAGAAACTGCGTTAATTTTAGTTCTTCCTAAAATGGACTTGGTTCTTTAAAAAATTTAATGCGGCACATATTATACACAATGTTTGAGTGAACACTTTCAAACTTTTAGGAGGCTGCCTGTGACAGATAGCGAAATTCCAGTCCATCACATGATGTACTTAGAGCGACGCACATTACTTGCACAAGGAATGTTATATACATAACCAACCTAATAAACATCACTAATTATGTTCTAAATTTGAGCCTTTGTTGCTGATTACAAAGTGTAGACGTGTAGTTCGTAAGATGAGCCCATTTGAAACGATTTCTCGAAATGGCACCAGTTTCCAGACGATTTCTGAACATAACATTGGCGCTCCAGTTACTTTCGTAATAAAACGTCGTTCTATGCAATGAAGCACAAAATTACCTGGAACATCAATTCATACGTCTTATGTATTAAGTACATATAGCAAACACATTTAACTGCATATTTTTGGACATGCTTGAACATTAGGCCTCTCGCGGCCGGCACCGCACAGAAGACCCATAGAGCCAATATATATGCGAACATCTGAAGTTTCGGACGCTCAAACTGTTGAATGCGAGATTTGCCAGACTTTCCACTCAAAACGCAGCTCCTGAATGACATTGATTGAAGCCACCATCCCTGCCACGCTTATCCTCTCGCAGGCTCGAACCAGCGCTTTCGTGAGTCTCCGCGTTTTCACTAGTGCATTACAAAAGTTTTCTTTGCTTCACTTTTTTTCTGTCATGAAGCGATGCATACCAAGAAACTGAAGAGTCTGCTGTGACGGGGCATAACGGTGGTGATGAGAACCAGAAATGCGCGTAGTCATTATGGTGGCAGGTGGAAAACACGCTTTCATGATTTAACCACTTACGAGCCTATCATGATAGGCATCTTCAGCTAACTGTTCGACTGGACATGTGATATCAGCGGTTTTAGGCGTTTTGCACACGTTTAATTGGCGGTAAACAAAACATGAAAAAAAAAACATCAATGGAAAGGGGCAAAGCTGCTGGGGAGGATCGGATAACATCAGATCTGCTGAAAGATGGAGGGCAGATTGTGTTAGAAAAACTATTCACTTTGTTTACGAAGTTTGTCCTGACGGGGAGACTAATTGAACATAGACCAAGCTGCCTCATTATCTCTGCACGTATGTTATGCTATACTTATCATCTGGCTGCTGGCATATTAGGTGCACCTAAACACGTGTTGCAAAATGGTGTTGGCACACATTGTTCTGTGACACTGTCATTTTATGATGATAAGGGGCGCGAAAAAAACGACACACAACAGAGAAGAAGTACACGGGACGACGCGCTACTAGCAACTGGAATATTTTATTCAGGAAACACCATTTATACCGCAGTGACATCAAATTTAACCCAACGTATCGACCAAAAACTAAAAATACATGCTCATCTTGCCTACAAGTAACGTTGCAGATAGGCTATCTCCCCTTCCTGCAGACTGATAGAGGGGTGGCTGATGCAATCGGGCCCCTCCCTCTGGATAAAGAGGGCTTCTATAATCTCCCTCTCCGCTGAGCCCCTGTGCCTGTAGATTACAGTTGTCTGCTCAAATGCCGGCTTACAGTTACCCTGATCGCACCCTCTGCAATGCATCGCCAGATGCATTGCAGAGGGGAGATAGCCTATCTGCAACGTTACTTGTAGGCAAGCTGAGCATGTATTTTTAGTTTTTGGTCGATACGTTGGGTTAAATTTGATGTCACTGCGGTATAAATGGTGTTTCCTGAATAAAATATTCCAGTTGCTAGTAGCGCGTCGTCCCGTGTACTTCTTCTCTGTTGTGTGTCGTTTTTTTCGCGCCCCTTATCATCATGAACCAGCACCAACTCGCCCAACTTTTCACTTTACTGTCATTTTAATTATTCGGAAGCCTGCTTACCAGTTTCATAAAGCTCTACATTTAGTTAACCATCAAAACATTTATTTATTGTTGCGTTGGTGAATATTGCGATAGTCTCTGGGCTTAGTTTCCCTTACCGATAATATATGTAGTCTTACGACTGCACACATAAAAAAATTGACACTGTAGCTACAGAATAAAGAATAACGCGATGCCTTGATTGATTGATATGTGGGGTTTAACGTCTCAAAACCACCATATGATTATGAGAGACGCTGTAGTGGAGGGCTAGGGAAATTTAGACCACCTGGGGTTCTTTAGCGTGCACCCAAATCTGAGCACACGGGCCTACAATATTTTCGCCTCCATCGGAATTGCAGCCACCGCAGCCGCGATTTCATCCCGCGACATGCGGGTCAGCAGCCGAGTACCAAAGCCACTAGACCACCGCGGCGGGGCAAACGCGCCGCCTTGTCCAAAAAATTTCACCGTGTTGTACCATATAGTCGAAATAACCGAATAGTGATGCAGGCTAAGACGGCTTTTTCGCGAAAATTTATAATGAAGACAGAGCGCGGAGTGCAGTCCGGAAAATTCGGAATTTCCTTCGCGCTTAATTTTCTCACTCTGTGTTCTTACCTCACAAACAAGCATCTGCGCGCTGCCTTTTTAAATGCGAAACATTTCTTGGCAAAATTTGGTGACTTTGGCTATGTCTGTCTATCTATCTATCTATCTATCTATCTATCTATCTATCTATCTATCTATCTATCTATCTATCTATCTATCTATCTATCTATACATCTATCTATCTATCTATCTATCTACGACATTTAGCTCTCCTGACCGTTTCGATAATGGTATCTGTACGAAAACTTCTATGACATAATATGACTGTATCACGGGCATAAGTGACTAGTCATAACACGAAAATCTTGACAGGCATGTCATGAATGTCATGACTTATTATGTCATGATCGCACTGCTGGTTTCGTTCACTGCACTGGTTTCGTTCACATGACACATCGCAAAACTGGTATGGTATGACATGACTGCATGGTGAACATAAGTGACACGCCCTCACGTGGAAATCATGACATGCATGTAATGTAAGTTATGACTAAACGCCCCGTTCATTGTGCGGTCGTTTCGCTAGCTTCACATATACCAAATTTGGTATTACGGGACGTGAATGCATGACGGAGGCATATGACTGGTGCAGACATGACAATCTTGATTTGAGTGTCATATAAAACATGACTACATGCTACGCTCATGGCGTGCTTGCTTCCGTTTCGCTAGCTCCACACATAGCGAATTTCGTATTACGTGACGTAAATAGATGACGAAGGTAAATGACACGTTCAAACATGATAATCATGATATGCGTGTCATGTAAAGTATGACTACATGCTACGCTCATGTCGTGCTTGTGGCCGTTTTGCTAGCTTCACATATAGCAAATTTGATATCACGTGACGTGATAGACGATGAAGGTAAATGACACATCCAAACATAATAATCATTACATGCGCTCATGCAAAACATGACTACATGCTATGCTCATAGCGTGCTCACAACCGTTTAGCTAGCTTTCTACATACCAAGTTTGGTATTACGTGACGTGAATGAACGACGAACTCAAATGCCAGGCGCGAACATGATAATCATGACATAGAAGTCATGTACGGCATACTGTACGTCCGCCTCTTAAAGTTGGGCTGATTCGAAAGCGATGTATCAACCTTCTTCATTCGTGCTTCGCATGTCATCGATTCCCACTGCACATGGGATCTGCCTTTTTTTTCTTTCTCTTCTGGATGCGACATAGCTATGATAAGCTGAAGATGCGTATAAATATAAGGACATATAAAAATACTTTCACAAAAAACCTGGCGTTTTCACTTGTGGTACAGTGAACAAATCACTAAAACGGAATAAAAATGCTACTTTTTGGGCATAGAACCTGAGGACACGCTGAAAAAAACAGCATTGCAGAAGATACTGTATTGTGATTGCAAACGTGCAATATATTTGAAGCATGCCTAATAACATAGCAATAACCTACGAAGTAAATAGTGATTAGCAAATGGCACTTAATATTAGCAATTTCTAACGCCATTAATAATAACAATTTCTGGGTAGTAGTCCTGCTTTCCCCATGCTATTTTTTTGTTGGTCTTCTGAGAAGCGTGGTCTCTGCTAAACAATTGCAAGGAAGATTGTGCCAATTGTTCATGCAGTGACTGACGACGATGAGGAATTATGCCAGAGGTTGGAATGTGCCACAGGTAATTGGTGATCAAGGACAAGCTTTTGTAATGGGTTTCAGCATTGGACGACCCACCCGTTAAGCTATTCGCACTGTGTGACGCCTTGTTGGTTTTTTTTTGCTGTTCTAAAACGGTTTATTACTCACAATAAATCGATTCCTTTGCCGACATCAAGCCTGCCTAAGGCAAGTTTTCTAACTGGCCACCATTGTCCTCCAGTGGCACGGGTCCACTTGGAGGCTCCGAGGATATTTAGCTCTATGCTAGAAGCTGAAGGTAAGCATCATACTTCGGGATAACTTCTTCACCGTGTAGACATGGCTTTTGCACCGAAACTTAGAGTGGAACGTTCGAGAGTTAGTTCGAAGTCTTGCCACCAAGCGGAAACAGAGCCAAGTCTACAGGCTGCTCGTGGATCATGATCTGAATGTACTAGCTGTACAAGAAACAAAAGTATATGGTGAGGAAGAGAACCGGGGCATGGTGCTGAGGTTTACGGTGCGTTACTACGCAATTGTAAGTCAAGCAATAGGCACGTCTGCAGGCTGTCTCTGGTTCATTAAGAAGTTACCGGGTCTGGTAGTGCAAGATATCTTCTCTTGCTCGTCTGGTAGATTTGTTTTCTGCAATTTTGTATTTAATGAATATCCGTGGCGTATTGTGTGTACTTATGTACCAGCCATTTGCGAGGAACGGTCACTTTCTTTTAAATTTAAAACAGCACTTCTTTTTGGAAAGTAAATCTGTATTACTTGGTCATTATAACTGCGTCCTCAACGGGCGAAATCGATCAAACGGACGCGCCATGCACGATAAAAGTAGTAGGACGCTAGCAGACATAATTACTGAATTCTAGTTAAAAGATGCGGTCAGCTGTATGGCTGGAATGCGGAGAGCGCGTTTCTCACATTTTCAGGGGAATAGCCATGCACGCCTTGATCGCATTTGCGTGTCGCTCAAAATAATAGCCCACTGCAAGACATATGCTGTCTACCGAATACACCTTAGTGATCATTGTTTAGTTAAATGTTATATGGGAGAGAAAGCAAAAAATGGAACTTTTTCATGGGAGCTGTGGAAGATGAATTCCACTTTGATCACTGACGAATATATCTGAGATCAGGTAATGAACTGCATCAATGAAATAAAATTGGATGATGAAGTTCAACTTGCAGAAGAACGGGAAGAGTTCAAGCAGCGAATAAAAATAAAAGCTATTGATCGTTCTTGCGCATTGAGTTACGAAAGAAAAAAGAAAAAAAAGAAACTCCAAATGACCTTGTAAAGACTAGTTGACTTGGATTGCAAACAACTAGGAGAGTATAAAATTGACATCCGCAATAATAGGCAGAAACTTGCACTGCATGACGAGGAATGCTACCGTGATACACTCGTTCGTGTTAGGGCTGAGGCTTTAGCTGCAGGAGAGACGCCAACCAAAAGAGCGTTAGGGGTGGAAAAAACGAACACTCGACATCATATCGAAAAAAATAGAGATGGATGATTATGAAGTAACCTATACCGACATCATTTTATTGGTATTTTCAAGGCATTTTGAAAACGTTTTTGCGTGTAGACAGGTAAACCTAGAAAGATTTACAGAAGAATATTTAGGACGCATGCCACAAGTCAGCGAGGAAGCGAAAGCTTTTTGGAATTATCTATATTTGCATCTGAAGTTGAACGGGCGATTGATACAAATGTTTTAAAACTAAATTGTCTCCTATACTTGCAGGCATTTCGAATAAGGCATATGAAAAAAAAAAGAAATTACCACCGTATTGGTGAATCACGTACCATTCTGGTTCCGAAGACAGACGAGGCTGAAAATCTCAGGCACGTGACAGCGTACAGGCCAATCGCACTGACAAACGTAGAATACACAATAATAATAAACATTTTGGCGGCTAGACTTCAGTCAGTAATAAAAGATATTGTCGGTCCACACCAAACGTGTGGAATAAAAGGTCGGTTCATAGTAACAAATGTTCATAAAATGCGGTCCGCGCTCGAATGTGTTGACTTCAGTCAAGCTCGTAAGGCCATACTCCAGTTGGATCTGGAGAAAACGTTTGATTGTGTTGTCCACGCTCTTTTGTTTGCAGTATTGGAGCACATTATTGTTGGTAAGAAAATCATGGATGATGTAGCCATGGCATAACAAAACGGTAGTACGAAACTAATTATCAACAAGACATTGCCCCCCCTCCCATTAGAATTGAGCGCTCAGTGCGTCAAGGTAGTTCTGTTAGTCCACTGATGTTTTGCATCTATATTGAAACATTATGTCGGTCGATATTGGAGAAGTACATCATTAATGGGTTTAGAGTACAATCCTCAGAGGTCAAACTACTCGCATACGCTGATTATGTTGCGATTTGTAGCAATTCCTATGAAGGTATTGAAGAATCAATCAAAGTTTCTAAATCTTTCACCGAAGTTACATAAGCCACATAAGCTGGGGTAAATGCATCGGCTTTTGGCATGGATATTGGCCTTCAACCCCAGAATTTTTCGCAGCCACCAAATGGACGAAAACGCCAGTTAAATATCTCGGAGTTCCGCTTGAGTCACACAAAAGTACTAATGAATATTGTACACAGCAAACAAAAAAGTTAAAGAGAAAGCGAATAAGTGGATTGCAACCTATCTGTCCATATTTGCTAGGGCTACTGCATGCAACGGGTTTTTCGTGTCTAAGGTATGGTATACGTGATGCAGCTGCTGTACTGTTCCCGGGTCAATGTGCAAAAATTACATCGGGTGTTTTCAACATTTGTGTGGGAGTCTAACTGGGAAAAGTGCAGCCACACGAATTTCTTCATACGGGTGAAGTGTGGAGGCCTTGGACTAGGACACCTGTTTACCAAACATTTGGTAAATAGGTTTTTCTTTTTCCGAGAGACAAGAGATCCTTTCTTACTAACAGTGTGTCAAACAAGACTAAGTACTCTGTTGCCTGAGTTTGTTGTGAGCACTCATGTTACCGCAGGGGCTGTGCAAGGATGCATGGAAAAAGTTGAGGCCAGCGTGCGGTTTTTGTGTGTTCGTTTTTCGACTGACTACCTGTGGCTTGTTGGAAAGAAAAAAACTGTACAAAGATTTATGTGACACTATGCTCCCCATCCCACTGTACAGGGCGCTATATACAGCACGGTACTTAAACGAATTAAAAAATGCCGGCAGCTCCAAGTGCAAAACGTTCTTTTTCAACTTACACACTGGAACACTTCCTGTAAGAACCTTCCTAGCGGAGCGTGGGTTTTAAATGCCTTGGGGACCACACTGTCTCATCTGTAAGAAACCGGAAACTATTCACCATGTTTTCCTCCACTGTTGGGAAGGAGTATACATTTGGGACGTATTACAAAAGACAATTAGAGCAGACTCCCCATTAAATCTTCATGGGATTAGGTATTTGGCAATAGAGAGTGAGGATGGATTACCTTTCGATTTTATCATGTTGAATGCCTTGTACAGTATAAGGCGCTCTAGCATGGCAGGATTACACTGTGATGCTGACAGGAGACCAGTAAAAGAATATTTTATAGAAAGTATCTCAAGATTTCTCGAGGTAGTAAGAACAGACGAATGCGTACCTTTATGGTTAGAAAGGATAGAAGCGCTACTGACCATGAAGAAATTCCAGGACGTGATGTGTTATAGTAATGCTTGCCGGCCTTAGTTCTTTTTAAATTTTTTGTATTGTTCGTTGTGTATTGTAATATCTTTATCTTAGCACCCCGTATGTGAAGTTTAACCGGAAATAAAGAAGAAAAGAAAAAAGCGGCGTGGCTCAGTGGTAGAACACTGGGCTGGCACGTGGCGGACCCTGGTTTGAGCCCCACTGTGTCCTTGGCACTAAGTTTTTTTTTTCTCATTTCGTGCGATAGCGATTACGGACCCCGGCGGTGATGTGTAACCCAAGTTGTGATCTCATAACAGCTTTCGCTGTAAATAAACAGCCTTCTATAGAGAGTAATATTTCCAGTCTAATATATCTAAAGCACTCGTGAAGTGTAGCGGTGTCTGAGCAGCGCATGGCTCAGATCAGATTCCACTGGTACATCTCCCTGAAGGAGAAAAAAAGAAACAAACAATGACCAAGACCCGCATAATCGGACATCACGCAATGTCCAAAGATATGGGATGACGCCCTCCAGTTATACGCGAAGGATTCAGTAATAAGCTCGCATCGGGTACCGGCTAAAAGATAGGCTCTCTAAGACACACGATGCAGCAAAATGAGCAAGATCCCTATAGCTCTCGAAATCGTACCTGTTCAAACGAAAAGGCAGACATTCAAGTGGCAAAAATAGTCTATCTATAACCACAGATGCCGAAGGATAAACGGCACTAGAAATCGAGAGTACAACACGAGCAGCCAAATAAAGCATCAGCTTACCAAACGACCTGTTCGCAGCTCTATAAAAGCACAAACAAAAACAATAGCATTGCAGGAGCAAAAAAAACAAACATGAAGAAATCCGCAGTCCTAATGAACCCTACACCACAACAGCATCTTTCACAACGTCCAAGACTACACCTGGGAACAAGACACCACGTTGAATCCTAAAAATCATGCAGCTATACCACTCTCATTCAGTATCACCTCGACGCAGTCTGGGAATACACGCGAGATAACCGGGCAAGGAGACCTGCTGACTAGCCATTATTGTCGGAACCCACGCAAGTAAGCCTTACCGTAACATAGCCTTCGCCTAAACAATGTTACACTCATGTATACATCAAACATACTGTGCTAACTCGAGATCCGGGAATGAGCAGGCGTCAGACAAGGCGCGCTCATGTACATAATATATATTGCTTTCAAAGCTTGCCAAGCTGGCAGTTGACGTATATCTGCATATATCAACATACGAAGATACATAACTAATAATGATTTAAGACGTGCACCGCAGACTAGAAACTTTGTGATAATAAAATAAATCATGCAGCAATATAGGGCACGATAAACGGAGAAAACAAATTCAATCACGTAAAGCATCGTACATTATGTATGACGGTTGCAAAACATTTATTGCCTTAGCAGATTATTTTATGAACTAAAAATAAATTAAAGAAAATTATGAAACCGTGTTTTCGAACCAGTGTCTGTCATTTTAATGCCATAACAAGCACCTATCATGCACGCGCCAGAGCAGCTGTGTTGTATTTTCATAAACCGGATTTTCGGATGAGGTCATCGTTTATGTATGAAGGATTAGGAATCACGTTTCTTTTTTTCCTTTCATTTTATTGCTTATTTATTGTTTATTTTCCTATTCCCTTGTTTATTTTATATTTTGGTTACTCTATATATGTGGTTGCATTTAAAAAGTTAAGAGTTTCTGTTTTTTTCGTAATTCCGTTTTATAGTGCAGTGACAATTTTGAAGATGAACTTTGGCATAAAGATCACCCAGATGTGGAAATTAACTTTATAAAAGAGCTCAGATTTTCTTCAGAAAAAACGCCGGTTTACATGCGAAATAAATTATTTGCCTTCAAAAGAGGCAATGACCTTTTTTTTTTCTGCCCTTTCTGAGTAATTATCTTCAAAATAAACATGAACATGTGCAACTTGTCATTCCACTTTTAAATCCTTTCAAAACGTTATTGCGACCTTAATCATGGTGGTTTTTGTTCCTTTTTTTCTTTTTTTCTTTTTTCTTGTTTGTACACAATGCCTTATAAGCTACACGTTCTCTTTTTTGTAGCCTCATTGTGGGCTACGGAGGAAATATATATACTTTTAAGTAAATAATCGACAGCTGATCAGCCTTGCATAAGCTTTTAGACTTTTCTTTGCTGTATCGTGTCAGGAACACTCAATAACTGGGTGGTTTACAGCACTACGAATGGTGCTTAATGTTTCAAAATCTATATTATTGCTCAACTTTGGTGAAATCGACAGTTTACTTTCAGGTTCGATAAAAACTTAAGTCTGAGCGCTTTTATTTCTGTCCTGTCGAGGTGTTTTAGCCATCTCGACATGACATCTGTCTCAGTATCAGACTGAGGGGTAACATGCATATGCAATGTTTATTCGGTTTCATGCTCTGCTTTCGTAGAAATATTCGCTGCAGTACTTGGAGGAGCTTAGACAATTTTTTTTTCTGGGATTTCCCTGTTGGAACGTCAGTATTAGCTTTTTCTGACTCGGTATGACCAATGTAGATCATAATTTGTTTCACGCATGACTAGGCATTGTCCGAGCAGCCTTGGAACCGAATCAACGAACCATGCGTATTTAGCATTTGACCTTTTCAACATGGTCAGCTACGGCAAGCGTGCATATAGCACTAGCTTCAGGCTGACATAAACTCAAATCTGTTTCTGTCTGGCTCACTTCGTGCACCATGTCACAATGGGCTTCACCAAGCTATGGCACCTGCTGCGCAGGTACAGTGGTTCTGTGGTAATGCGTTGCGAAGCAGGTTAAAGGAGTACAAAGCCTGCGGCACTAATTACGAAGCTCATAGTGCCTTTCAGCGTTGGAATGTCTTTCAGACTTGTGCAATTGCAAAAGAGTAATTGAACGACTCTTATGTTACTGTTCGATTCTCAAAGTAGCGCGCCACCTCCGTCGTACTGTGTTGAAGCAGGCTATCAGAGACAGCTAAGATATATAGGTCCTGTGCATCATGCGTCGACGGCTTACTAATCAATGCAACCAAACTTATGCTTTCTGAAATTAATAAGTGAGCCTCGCTTTACCGAGTGTGAGTGTCATTTGCAGGCCCGAGTGTATGCAATGATGTACCCCCTCGTCCTTCTTTTCTTTCCTTCCTTGTTACTTCGCCTTGTGAAGCGTAAAAAATCAGCTGGAGCGGCTGTCCCTCTTTTCCCTCTATGATGATATTATCTGGGGTTTAACAACCCAAAACCACGATATGAATATGAGAGACCCCGTATAGGAGGGCTCTGTAAATTTCGACCATCTGGGATTCTTTAACGTGTACTGAGTCTGCACAGTACACGGTTGTTCTTCGTCTCTCTCTCTACATCTTGCATGGTACCCTGAATTTCTTAAAGTTTCTCTCTCTCTCTCTCTCTCTCTCTCTTTCGCTGCGGTGGCTGCATTTTCATCTTCACCAAAAATGCTGTAGGCCCGTGTGTTCAGGTGTGAGTGCACGTTAAAGAACCCCAGGTAGTCGAAATTTCCGGAGTCCTCCAATACGACGTCTCTCATTATAATATGGTGGTTTTGGGACGCCAAACCCCACATGCCAATCAATCAATTTCTCTCTCTCTTTCTTGCATGATACGCTAGAGTTCTTGAAGTGGCACATGATATCAGGACTCTTTTATGTAATATTGTTGTTGTAAAGTACATGAACCTATGACTGAATTGAGATTTTATTATCTTCGGAGTAGTTGAGTCGTTGAAGATAAAGCGTGACTGCTGAGCTATAGTTCATAAATCAAATTGCTAACACTTTTGAAAGAGATGGTGGCATGCGGACATATTTCCACGCTGAGCTCGCACAGCTTTTCTAATTTCGAACAAGCTAGTAATTTTTTTATCTCATAGTATGTTGTTACGTGTGAGAGATGTTTAATGTACAGGCGGGATGATGGATGATTGTAGAAGTCAGGCCTGGCACAGAACACATTCCCTTCTTTTTCCTCTACCCCCTTCAACGAATTCTCCGTATCATTTCCCCCGTTGTAGACGATGCTCACTGGGCGAGTTAGTCAGTGCCGCGCGTGGCATGTCTTCAACCGGGTGACATGTACGACGTCAGTTTTCCTGGAGCGATGGCCAGAAGATGTGAGGCGTGATATCACGTACGTAACGTCGCTAAAGCGCGACAAAACAACGAAGGGACCTGTATAGCGGGCCACAAACTTTTAATACAAGCCACTCTTGCAGTATGGAGTCCACAGCCACACCATATTACCTCCGATGTACTACACATGTCGATGTCGTTTATCGTAGCAAGCTTTTGAACTGTCTTTGGCTGCGAAAGTGCAGAGACACGCGATTTGCTGTGCCTCCTCTGTGTGACAAAGTGTCTCTGCAAGGGATGGGTTTTCTTGCTATGAAAACGGGAGAATTGTGTCGAGAGTAGTACGTGGATCACGGATGTAGACAAGATAAAACGGGCTATAGCCGGTGGTCTCTTGTAGCCCAGTGTAGTAGGCGTATATATAGGTCATAAACGGTAAAACTTCGTCCCAGTTTTTATACTTGGAATCAATGTACATATCAATCATGTGAATGAGCGTTCTATAGACACGCTCAGTCAAACCGTTGGTCTGTGGATGGTATGAAGTGGCGTGACGAAACTGGGAAGCAGACCGGCGAATCAACTCTTCCACTACGTCGGCTACAGTGCCGGTCATAGTCACTGATGATGGCACGAGGGGGCCCATGCCTGAGGATGATTAAGCGTAGCAGGAAGTCACAAACGTGATCGGCTGTTGCGGCAGAGATCGCTGTAGTTTCAGCATGCCGAATGAGGTGGTCTACACAGACTATAATCCAGCGGTTCGCAGTGATAGATCGTGGAAAAGAGCCCATCAAGTCAATACCGACGACCTCAAAGGGAAAGCATGGAGGTGGTATGGGATGGAGAAATTCTGGCGGCGCACTTGTTAGTCTCTTGTACAGTTGGCAATGCTCACAGCTGGTCACGTATTTAGCTGTAGCTTGACGCATGTGGAGCCAGTAGAAACGTTTCAGTGTGCGGTGATAGGCCTTGGCAAACCCCCATATGCCCAGATGTTGGATCGTGGTGCAGTGCTTGCTGCACGTTGGGTCGTAAAGATTTGGGGACAACCAAAAATAGGCAGGCCCCTTTGCAGCAAAATTTCGCTTGTAAAAAATGCCATCCTGCATGTCGAATGTTCTTTGATGAGGCTTATCGGCGGTTGATGAGAAAAAGGGAGCTATACTACGGTCTTGACGTTGTTCGGTACAGAACGCTTCAAAATCTGGAAACCGTGAGTCAAGAGCGGCCAGACAGTCGTCTAAATTGTTGGCGTCGCATTCAGTTGAGGAAAGGGGAAGTCGCGATGGGCAGTCGGCGTCGGCGTGACGGCAGCCATTCTTGAAGCAAACATCAAAGTCATATTCTTGCAAACGGAGCGCCAACCGTGCAAGATGACCGCTTGGATCTCGTAGACTAGTGAGCCAACAAAGTGAGTGGTGGTCTGTGACGATGGAGAATGGGCGGCTATATATGCACGGGAGAAACTTGTGCGCAGCGAAGGCAGCTGCCAGACATTCTCGCTCTGTAACAGTGTAATTGCACTCAGCTTTACTCAAAGAACGACTCGCGTAGGCAATGACATGTTCGGCGGTGCCGTGACGGTGAACTAATACTGCACCGATACCGATTCCGCTGGCGTCACTGTGCACCTTAGTTGGGGCTGATGCGTTGAAATGAAAAAAAATAAGCCCAAAAGTGAGTAGAAGCTTCAGCTGAGAAAACGTTGACTCGCACTCTTTCGTCTACTCGAAGTGTACGTCTTTGTTGAGCAACTGAGTAAGAGGCTCAGAAACATCGGCGAAGCTAGGAACAAAACGCCGGATATACGAACACAGGCTCAGGAAGCTTCGGAGTTCTCGTAGCGAGCGTGGTTGCGGGAAAGTGCTGACGACGGTGATTTTGTGGGGATCAGCCCGTATGCCGTGTTTGTCTACGAGATGGCCAAAAACTAGAGTTTCATGATCACTAAAAATGCACTTCTTGGAATTCAAGCTAAGTGTTGCTTTCTCAAGGCACGTGAAAACAACATCAAGTCGACGATTGTGTTTTTTAAACGTGCGACCAAAGATTACGAGGTTATCAAGATAGCAAAGATATATTTCTCATTTTGAGCAACGGAGAACTGTGTCCATTAAGCGCTCAAACATGTCTTGAGCGTCACATAGACCAAACGGCATGACGGTAAATTCAAATAAACCATCTGAAGTTATAAAAGCCGTTTTTTTCTTTATCGGCAGAGTGCATGGGGATTCGCCAATATCCAGATCTTAAGTCTATGGAAGAAAAGTACGAAGTAGAGTGCAAACAATCGATAACGTCGTCAATGCGAGGAAGCGGATATACGTATCTTGTTTTAACTGAGTTGAGCCGCCGGTAATATACACAGAATCTCCAAGACTCATCCTTCTTGTTTACAAGTATAACTGCTGCTGCCCAGGGGCTACACGACTCTTGTATAACTTTTTGGATAGCATTTCTTACACCTGCTCAGCAATAACTTTACGCTCAGACGGAGGTACACTGTATCGTCTCTGACGAATGGGATGGGCAGAACCAGTATTAATCGCACGACGAGTGCGTGAAGTTGGTGCAGAAATTCTGCGGCTATTGAGTGCGAAATCAAAAACGGATGCATGCTTGCAGAGGATCCGAACTAACGCTTGTCTCTTCTTTGGCGATAGCGACTTATTCCCCATACCCGTGAGTATGTCATCTCCAGGACAAGCCACTTCAGACGCATTTTCCTTTTTCTTGTCGTTGCTAATGACTGCAATGTTAGTGGTGCTCCTGAAGTCGAATTCAAACAAGTCAGCCTCATTCCACCTTGCAGTACAATCGGCTCGAAAGAGGAGTTGACCACTCATATCAGGGCTCTGCCACTACTTGCAGAAATCACGCAATGTAGTAAAACCACATCCTTCTTCACATAGCTCAGCTGGATTGGGTGAAATATAACGTCAACGTTATTTGCTGTGATACCGAAAACATCAACAGGCACTTGAACTATCGACTGGGCCGGCAAAACTATGACATCAACGACTGTGATAGTATGTTGGCATCGCGTGGGCTCTTCACAAAAACCAGACAGTAAAACTTCACACCAGCTGCGCAATCCACAGTGGCTCCACATTCTTTCATAAATTCTATCCCCAGGATAATGAGTAGAATTCAGAAGAACTGCAAAATCTGCCTTGAACAATTTACCGCTGAAAGTAGCAGTTCCAGTAGAAACTCCCACTGGGCGCAACGGTTCTCCACTCACTGCACGAAACGTTCTCTGGCTTTCCCAAGAGAACATCACTTTCTTGCCAAGAGGAGAAAACTGCTGCTAATGACGGAAACAGTTGCTCCTGTATCGACTAACGCGGACGTAGGGACACCATCTATAAGAACACTGATCCTATTTTGTTGCATGGAAACTAGCGGAGGCATATCTGTACGCAGTGAAAAATGTCCGGTGACCTCATCTCCATCGGCCATGGCGTCTAGTTTCCCGGCGGAGGAGGAGAAGTGAGGCGCCGACGACTTGGTGATGGTGACCGATGCTGGTGGGAGGAGGCTGGTGGTGTCACACTTCGCACAGAAGCCGGCGAATCGCTGTGGAAAGTCTGTTGGAAGTCGGTTCAGTAGTAGCAGTTCGGTGGCCAGCGATAGTATCTCCGAGTACTTGTGCGCCATGAGGATTCCGGGGGTCATTGATACTGCGGCAGAGGTGACCGATGCCATTCTGAGGAGAAGCGGGCTATATGTCCACGAACGCCGCAGTAAAAGCACACAGGTCTTCACGCCCCACTCGCTGCTGAAGATAGTCGGCGGGATAATCTTGCCGCGCTGCTTTATCGGGGGGTGATCTTTGCAAGGAGGCGTTTCGCGCGGCAGACATATAGGCATGACGACGTGACGGTACCGGCATCCTTGAGTCGACGAAGCACGCAGCGTTGATGGACGCAGGCGGCGGGCCGCATGGCGTATAAGATCCGTGGTCATGTGCCATCGACTGGCGCAGCAGCGTCCCGCCGATCAAGTTCTTCGCGCACTCTTTCTCGTATTGTTGACGCCAGATCGCTGGGTGGAGGGACCACGTCGATGCTTGCGACCGTTGTGACGTTGGGGAGTCTACCAAACTTTGCCTAAATGCGCCGAGCTTTAAGGACCTCAAATGTTCGGCAATGTCGGATGATGTCATTGGCTGAGTGCAAGTCATCCTTTCTTATTAAGTAGTGATATATATCCTCCGCAATGACCTTAAAGAGATGCCCGACCTTATCCTCATCAGTCATTAGTTAGACCACATTCTTGCAAAGCTTGAGAACTTCTTCAATATACATCGTACACGTCTCCCCAGGGACTTGAGCACGTTGGCTCAGGGTCTGCTCAGAACACTTCTTTATCATGGTTGGATCTCCAAAACACTTGATTTCGTCCACGAAGTTCACCCACGTAGCCGAATTCTCCTCATGGTTCTCGTACCACATCAACGTGGTTTCCTCAAGAAAAAGTGGTATGTTGTTGCGCTGGCCGGTAGTGTCCCAGTGGTTATGCAGACTCACCCGCCGATAGTGCTTGAGCCATTCATCAACGTTCTCTCCAGGTTTCTCAGAGAACGGGCGCGGTTCCCTGTAATGGTGTCTATAGGTGTTAGGCGCAGCTGGTTCACTTTAAGGCAAAAGGGTGTTAAAAGAGTATGTGATTTGTCCTTTTGGGGACTAATGTGGCTGCCACAACCATTAATCCCTTTAAGGAATAATGGCACCGGGTCTAACAGTTAGTCCCCAGAGACGAGCTCGAGGGACTAACATTTATTCCTCACATTTACACCTTAGTGAGTAACGGTTAGTCCCACAATTCACCTCATAGGACTAACATTTAGTTCTTACATTTGCACCTTATAGGGCAACTCTTCATCCCCACATTTACACCTTAACGGGCAACCGTTAGTCCTCACAGTTGCACCTCACCAGACGAACGGTAGATTCACTCAAATACTCCAATCGGATGAACTTTTTGTCCCCAGTTCAAACATTGTTTTTTTTATTTTCTGCCAGGCCTAATACTTTTTTCGCCTGTTTTCTACGCAGTGAGCAACAAATTGCGCAGAAAAGAACACGCGAAAAAGTAGTTAGCCACCTATGTGGAACTGCTGTCGCCGTCATGGCAACAACAAAAGACAAAAGTGAGACATCGAAATCTTTTATTTTTCTGCATACACATGACGTTTCCCCATTCTTTTAAGTGAATTCAAGGTGAAGTGTACAAGTCCAGTCTCGTTGTCAAATCTTGTTCACTCCTTGTGGAGCTCCTCCGACGGAAGCTATAGATGACAGGCATTGCAGACGCCAGCACACGCAGCCTTTCTGCCTGATGTGTTCCTACGGCTGCACGTACAGTAGTATAGTAAAAATAGTTAGACACGCGTGACAGAAGATGAAGATGCACGCATAATACAAGTATGTGCACGTTAATATAAAAACAAGCGTTAAAATATGACACACAAATAACTTTACCTTCACATCACGCACAGTCCTTCTGAAGCTGCTCTGACGAAAGAGATGGATGACAGGCATCGCAGACAAATAACTTTACCTTCACATCACGCACAGTCCTTCTGAAGCTGCTCTGACGAAAGAGATGGATGACAGGCATCGCAGACTCCAACGCACACAGTCTTCAGCTTGGTGTGTGCCCACGGCTGCACAATAAATTATGTAAAATAGTGAGTCACATGGGACAGAGGCTGAATACAAATGCAAATAAGAAATACGTCCAAGGTAAAATGAAAACATACGTGAGATATGACATGCTAATAATTTCACCGTGATGTCACACATCGTCAAAGACTCATTTCGATCCCCATAGCACCATAGTTTAGGAGCGGTGACCGTAGCCACAACTCTGCGGACCACCGTGCCGCTAACAAGTCGGCGAGTCCTAAGCGAGCGACGTCGTTTAGCTCGAGCAAGCGAACGCGAGACCAAACACGGCGCTGCACGCGGAGTGTCTGCCGACAGCGAACTTCAAACAGGAGATCGAGCGTACGCTTTGCTGCCACAACGAACAGCGCCGAGCTGGTTTGGAGCTAGCGCCGAAGAAATAGACGGTAATGCGGCCCTTTTCTAAAACTCGAGCGAGTGCAGCGCGCAAACGCGAGTCCGCCGCTGCGGCCAATGGACGGCGCCGAGCTGCTTGCGACCGACTGACGGAAAAGCCAACTGTAATGGTGACCAATTTTCAGTGAGTTTCGACGCTAGCGAAAGCCCCGCCAGCCAGTGTTGGTGCACTTACACCGCGCGACATGCTGCAACCAAGCTCTTTACGAGAACCCGTAACGTGTTTCCGACGACTCCCAACATAGCGACAAGGTCTCAGCCCAATGTCGTCAGTCCAGAGCTTATCGCGGCGGCGAAGACAAGCGAGCACTCGATGAGCGAGCGTACAGGAGGCCGATGGAAATGGCGGCCAATTTCCAGGTGGTCGCAAAGCACAGGCGAACTGCAGATGCCCAAGCTGACCTTCGCGGTACATTTCGTGCGTGCGCTATAGAACACGACCGAGCCCATTGCCGGCAAGCGCGATCTGTATCGCACACGCGACAAGTAGAGTAGAATAAAAAATGATAACCTACTTGCTTAAGAATCCAGCGCTGATTTCTGCCCTGAGTCGGACTAAAGTATATATCCGATAGGCCTGCTATCTTCTCGGCCGCCATATTGGCCTTACCAACTGTTGCTGTCGTGTGTTGGACGTCACTATCTTGAAGCCAGAGATATATAGAGCGGCGTGGTGACGTGTAGAGACTTGCTCCAGACTTCATGGGTGCAGCGAAACGCAAAAGCAGCAGCCCACGCTCATCCAAGCGTACACACAAGCACCACGTCGTAATTCTTAGATTGTCGAATCCAGGTGGCCGTGGTCGAGCACTCCGAGCGCGACGCAACGCAAACTGTCGCCAGCGAAATACGGGGAAAGACTGAGCCAGCAGAGGAGGAGAAGGATGGCTAGTCACCTTGGCAACGCGTTTTGCGCTGCCTGCAATCCCCGCGAGGTTCATCCCTTTGGATCGTGTTTGGAGACTAAGTGGTTTCGCGCGGCACGCTTCCCTCTGCGGTTGCTCCTCAACGGTCTATCCGTTCATCGCGCGCGCCTATTGGGCTTTGTTACTCCTTTTTCGGGTCATTTTGCCTTAGAGTGTTGAATTTCGCCGTCAGGGCTCATAATGACTGGTAGCGGCGGAAGTCCTGCAAGTCTGCGGCTCCGGCGAAGCTCCAGGGATGTGTCTTCCACCGTACCTGCCCGGTGCTTCAAGGTGTTACCCAGCACTCTCCACCAATTATGTTACGGGTGAGAGATGTTGATTGTACAGGCGGGATGATGGATGGTTGCAGAAGTCAAGTGAAGTCATGATCCTTGACTATGTGGCACCCACCTACGATGGGAGTTAGAGGCCTGGCACAGAACACACTCCCTTCTTTTTCCTCTACCCCACTTCAACGAATGTCCCGTATCGATATTTATTCCTTCAGTGAAAAAAATATCAACTGTGGCCTGTGCATAGGGCCCACGATGTGGCGTTCGGGCTTGGCTTGACTGTCCTAACGTGGGAGTGGCCCGCTGCGCATTGAGACATGCACCTCCGGAATCACAAAACAGTGTGGCATCCATCCATCTATTCGTCAGTAAAAAAAAAGGTCAAAGGGACTAGCCCTCGTATTTTAAAACAAGCTTCGGCGAACGCCAGGAGACCTTTCCGTGACTTGGTGCTCTTCCTCAAACATGCGATTATTATTGTTATTACTATTAGTATATTTAGACCGACATTCCTTTATAGCGATAAAAGCGAAATTTCACCTAATATGCTTGATTCTGCCAATTAGTATTTTCGAAGCCAACAGGTGTGTGGTCGACTTGCCCACTGTTTATATCTAGCTTCCTGCTTCTAGTTTATCAGTTTTAGTTGATAAATGTGCCTGTACTTATAAATAATTTTTTTTATTTTACTAACCTGTATATCGGCCGCATCTCACCCAAGCTTTCTTTAAGAACAGAACGCTTTTACGCTTTTAGTTGCCCTGAGAATTCGAACAGTAAAAATCGTCATTCTGAGTCGATACGTGCTCGCTTTGTTCTCTTACTGTTATGCTTCACACCCACAACACGTGCGCCAATTTTTTGACATAGAATGCAATAACTATGCTGATCGAGTCTGTTACGTGACTAAAGATAGTGTAACGCGTCACGTCTTTTCACCTCACTAACATCACGTAACATCCCGGAAAATCTACTCACTAGGCTAGAAGTCGTAAAATCACGTAAGAGCACTTATAGGACTTTTTATCAACATTACGCAAAACCTAGTCCCGTGTCTAAAATCACCTAACATCATGTAAATATCAGCCCAATACGTGATGTTACGTAACCACGTAACATCACGTGACTACTCATCACTTCACGAAAAACTATGTAACACTAAGAACCTAGTCACGTGACTAAGCATCATGTAACATCACTTTATGACTATTCGCGTGACTAAAATCACGGCATATTTCCTAACAGCTTTTCACGTAACTGAACTTCCGTTGTATCACATAACAATCAGTCGCTTGACATATTCCCGTCAAAAACATAACAGCCAGTCACCACACATGTTCCCGCCATATATCACGCAACAACTAGTCGTGTGACTTAAATCACGTTACCTCAAGTAACAGAAAGTCGCGTGGAGTCTTCCTGCCAAAACTGCGTAACAGCTACTCGCATGACAAAATTCACGTAATGTCACGTAACTCACGTAACTAAACGGATGTAACTTCATGCCATAACTCATGCCTAAAATCACGTAACTAGGCATAATAACTAGAGACGTCACTCAAATTATGTAGCATCATGTAACCGTCAACGTGAAGTGTTTCGGCCAATGTCCTGTGACACGTGCTTAGTGTGGCGAACCTACCTAAACCTGAAAAAAAAACAGCAGTCTCACCATACCACAAGCAAAAGCTTATTTTCTCTTGCAAAAGCTTCGCATCACTAGCAAAACTTAGCTATATGCTGAATACTATCTCCGGTGTTGGTTCTAATATTGCGCTATTAATACAAGCTGCGCACGTTTTTCTTTCACCGATACTATAAACATGTGTTGTATGTCTCGGCTGACCAGAACCCTCGACCTTGTGCCTCCCTCGACAGGAAGAGACTGCGTTCAGATGAGATTCTTCGGTGTTTAGAATAAATGATGTTTTTGCGAAGCATAAATTCAATTTAGTTCAAATTCGTATAACTAACGTTTGTTTAAGAAAAGGTGGTTGCAAAATAATCTCCTGAGGGGGGGGGGGAGCTGATGGGGAACCACTGAAATTCCAGCTTAGTGACAAGGTGGTGTGCGGCCATTCACACCCTTGACCTGTTACATATTATCAAGCGTAAAAACGTTATATGGGCGTAATACGGTTTTGACTTCGTACCTGATTTTCAAGTGAACTGAAATAAAAAAGGCGTGTTTATAAAGTTGTACCTGTTGTCGGCGTATATGAAAGCAAAATTTATAATCATAACATATCAGTTCATATATTTTTGATGGAACTAAGTGTATGATTGTACTACGTTACCGCCTTACATTAGAGTGTAACGAGCTCTCTTATTGCGGAAAGTTCAGGCAAGCGGGAGCTCTACTATGAAATCCCATGCAAAATTTGTCGGCGCCATCACGCGGGTGAGCTGCTAACCCGAAAAACCAACGCTTCGCAGGGAACCCCATAGAGGGCGCGCGTGGGCGGTTAAGCTTAGAGTAACTGTATATGGTCCCTACGGGACCATATATACAGTTACATGGTCCCGTAAGGACCACATACAGTTACTCCAGTTAAGCTTAGAGTAACTGTATATGGCCCCTAAGAAACCAGAATAGCGCAACTGTTTCGCAACGCAGCCGGCGCCGCCAGCAATCATGCATTGCGGAGAAGCTGATGCTCAGGCTAATTTTGTGTGTTGCTGGTCTTCGCGCATTTTCTGAACGCGGTAGACAGATGCGTGCGGGTAACTGTGGATCAGCTCTATGTGCGCACCAGGTCTGCAGTTCTACCATCACAACGATCGGAATGTTACAATGACTGGGTAAATTGGTAAACTGGTCTGCCAGTTTTCCTAGATGCTGAGTGCTCCTTCGTTTGTAGTGTACATGCTAAAAGAGAACTGCAACGTTCCTTGTTACGTATTCATATCTGTTCAAACAGAGCCTGATTACCTATTTTCATAAAAATTAAATATATTTATTCGCCACTGACGTAGCTAAAAGAGCGCGGTTGTCGAATTCATTGAATTTTACAGCGAAATATTTTGAGATCACAAGAGCCGATTCTGGTGCCATAGATGTTCGCCGCCACCAGTGTCCGTGACCACTATAGCACGAAATTAAAAAAAAACTACGTAAAAAACGTACGAGTCGCATTCCAGAATTGAACTAGAATTTTATGACTGGCAGTACAATACTCTACCGCAAATCTTCGCCAAAACTTGGAGCTGAGCTCTAAACTAACTTTATGTAGGCTGCATATCGGGTAAGAATTTGCGTTTACACGTGAAATAAATTGTTTTGGAGCGGTGAAGTAAAAACTGTGCGTCGCGCAACGCGAATTGTGCAAAGAGTGCGCTGTTATGCTCTTACGCACTTCAGAAGCCTACGGCAGAACACTTCATTGAGTTACATTTCAAAAATTCCGAAAATGCGAGAAATGTGACTGTCGCAAGGCAAAAGAAGTAGATGATGTTCGCTCTGCACTTTTCACCACACGCTGAACAAGAACATTGCTTTTTCTTTTTACCACGCTACTTAGTCAACTCGTACTTTGCACTTTGTTGGCAATCGGGCAAAAAAGCAGCCTTCAAGCACTGCAAACAGCGCATGAATTGTTGCGATATACAACATTTATTCTTGTTTTTTGTAACATTTCACTTGTTTTGTTTGCTAAGCGACACGGAATACCTGGTGGCACCCTAAATATGTGAACTTCTCTTAATCATTTCAAATAAACGAAGAAACTAAATGAACGAGAAAATTATCACATCAAAAGCACGAAAACACTTTCATCAATCTGATACAATGCAGAAGTAGCGAGCTAACCAAGAGTATGACAGTAAATGTCGTCTAAGACCGACTTTTAGTTAAAAAAAAACGTTGCCACCATTCTTTACTTCTTCGCCATATCACACCTCGCCACGCGGCGAATCAAAACGAAAGGTCACCTCATTTCACCCATTTGAAAAGCTAGACTACGAATGAAAGCGGGAAATGCACGGCGGGTTCGCATTGTATCGCGAGATGGAAAAGCTGCTCACGGCAGGAAACTGCCGGTTTCTTTCTCGAAATGGAGCAGATGGCTCCATTTTCGCTTTTTTGCCTGGCATTTTATATCACAGTGTGCTGTCGCCAACGTAAATATTGTGACTGGTTGCAGCTAAATTCAGCGAACAATATTTTTGTAGAAGAAAAGGGAAGAGCATAGAAGCTGTATTCGTATGTTTGTCAGAAGTATACATTATCTGCCATGCAAAGCTGCAACTACACTTCCAATAGCTCATCATTTCAGCATGACGCTGTCTGTGCAATAACTGAAGAATATTGCTTGTCTTACCTTTTTTGTATTTATGAGTGGCGTAAATTTGTGAAACGCTTGATATTGTGTGTTACATGACATTCGTGCCTTCGTTATTAAAAAAAGGGTGTTACATAACTGTACCAAAACCACAATCATTGCAGTTTAGGCTTACCGCACGTTCATGACGGCCCACGCACAGACAAGGCAGAAACAAATTTGAAGTGCTGAAGTGTTTCATATTCACGTGTGAGAGTCACATTACTGGGTAATTCTTAGTGACTTCTAGATGTCACTCGCTCCATCCTGAAGCACAAATAAACTGTGAAGTCACTTTAGCTTCGTCCGCAGTAGTCGACACGATAGTGTAATCGTGCCCCTTGAACATCGCCTTCTGAATTGCTAGCCTGGCTTCGATTCGCGGTGCATGCCTCAATCATGCCGCAAAGACACAAGAGTGTGCGTACGTAATATTGACCATTTAAAACTATCCGAGAATTGCACGTACAGTTGTGCCGTGCCTCCTGCGCCGTAATTCTTCCTTTTACGAATCAGTCAAGGGCCCGTACGCAGCCTTGAGTCAACATGCGAACGTATGCGCAGCTGCTCACTTTTTGACGCTTTAGCTACTCATGATCATTAAATATGTCTGAGCAGCCTGTAATGTGAGGTTTTTCAAAACACCACTCGTTGCGCAATTCGCAAGTTTTGATGCCTCGCTTCGTTTCTGCCACACAATATCACACGTGTTAAAGAGACTTCTTCCACTACATGACATTCATATAGTGTCCACAGAGTTTCCACAGAGCTGTGGTTATGGGCAAAGGTTGTGGGTTCAATCTCGGCCCCGGTGATCATATTTGGATGGAGATAAAATGCTAGAAGCCTGTGTACTGTGCTATGCCAGTGGAAGTAAAAAAAAAAAACACTTGATGCGCGAAGTTTCCTTAGCCCTCCACTATAGCACCTCTCATAATAATATCGTGATTTTGGAACTTATAACCGCAAATAATCATTAAGGTGATAACGTTTGATTGGTGTTTTTTTTCAAACAATTTGCAACCAATCACGTGGCTGTGTGGTAGAACACCTGCTTTTCACGCAAATGGCTTTGCTTTGATTATCACTCAAACCGGATTTTTTTGTTATTTACTCAATTTGCATCTTTCTCTATTTTTCGGAGACGGACAACACAATTTTTTGCTCACAACCAATGACGTCGATCACAACGAATGCTCACAACCAATTTTGCTCACAACCAATGACGTCGAGCCAACGCCAACATTCCAACAACAGATTTTTTTTTTCGAAACGAGCTTTTTAACGCTGTCGTTTTAAAATGTAAACGATGAATGCGGAACTGAGTTTGGTTCACCATAAGATCTTTGAGCAGCTCAATAATCTTAAAGTGAACCAAACTGAATGCCAAATAGTATTTCAGTGGACATCAGCCTGCTCCAATACGGAAGCAAGACGGTCGATATGCATCCAATAGTTCTACTCAGTACATAGAATACTATACCAATCAATGAGTACTATTGTATATATATATATATATATATATATATATATATATATATATATATATATATATATATATATATAGTCTTGTAGATCCTCCGTGAGCGGTCACAACGTGGTTTATTTCGCCGTTTCGGCCTAGAGTCTGGCCTTCATCAGGATTAAAGGTACAGTTTGTTGGTGCTCAGCTTTATACAATCTCAAATCAGAGGGAAAGGAAAGAGAAAAAATACAGAAAAAAAGAAAAAAAGAAAAAAAGGAAAGAAATAAAAAAAAGAAAAAAAGAGAAAGAGAATATAAGGTGGACTCCCCTCGGGTGCCCCCCTTCCACTCTTCCTTCCACTTTCCCCTTCAACTCTCTCCCCTTTCTCCCCTTCGCTTTTCCTTTTTTTCTTTCCCTCTGATTTGAGATTGTATAAAGCTGAGCACCAACAAACTGTACCTTTAATCCTGATGAAGGCCAGACTCTAAGCCGAAACGGCGAAAGAACCACATCGTGACAGCTCACGGAAGATCTACTAGACTATATATATATATATATATATATATATATATATATATATATATATATATATATATATATATATATATATATATATATATATATATATAGTTGCTAGTGACATAAACAAATGCCAAGTGAAACTGGTGTACGGACGATTCTTTTTTTACGGGAAGCATTTATTTGCAAACTAAATGCATCATATTTTTTTTCAGTATAGTGCTTACTCTGTGTACTAAGTTCTTTCTTTTTTTTTGTTCGTACTAAAAATATGACCTCTGAGATACCACACCAACTAGAACAACAGGGAGTTTCATTAAAACTTAAGGCACTTTGAGCACTTTTATATAGTACCTATATACGAATCTATCTCTATAGCCACCTACGTGACTATAGACCATTTTCATAAATACGCCACCTGACGGTGAGCTTTTCGTCAGTTTCGCTTCGCAAAGGAGCGTGGGATAGCTAGCGCCATCCCGGCTGTGGCGGCTGCATTTCCGATGGAGGCGGAAATGTTGTAGGCCCGTGTGCTCAGCAGATTTGGGTGCACGGTAGAGAACCCCAGGTGGTCAAAATTTCCGGAGCCCTCCACTACGGCGTCTCTCATAATCAAATGGTGGTTTTGTGACGTTAAACCTCACATATAATAAATAACAATAGCTAGCGCCATCATGAGGGCATGGAAAGCGAGCCATCAAATGCGTGAGTGATGTGATGTTTGTGTCGGCAGCTAGTTCTCCGTATGACCCGCTGCAATCGCACCGCTTTCTTGCTTGAACAAGCTCCTAGTACTCTCCGATAAGCTTTTTGAGCTGCTTCCGCTGCACAATGAGCAATATTTTGTAAGGAGACTGTAGTTCGCGTCCGCGGCGCAAAAGGCGCCCTTTTTCGAAAAGGGTGTATACTCTCGCGAGGTCGTCTCCTTGACTTGGTGTAGACGCAAATTGGCGTGAAATGATTTGAGGTTTTCACGAATTCAATTGTTTGGTCATGAAATGAATGACATGAGAATCTTGTCGCGTACGTATGCCATCAAACCCTTTCCGCCAGACACGTGTGCAATACCCGTATACCACGGGCCGTGGTAGAGGGTATGCGCCACAGGTGGTTGACAGTTTGTATTTACCCAGTAATGGCGACAACAGGCATCATTATTTTGAATACAACAGGGTTCAGTAAAGCCAATATCGGTAGCGTTGACCTGACGAATACAGAGAATAAAAAAATTGGATACCAGTGGCAAATGAACCCAAGCATTCTGCTGACCGTCAGGTATTCCAACCACAGAGCCATGCCGGCCTATAAACTGCTCTTGAAGAACACTCTATACAGGCGTAATGTCGGTGCAACGTCCGTTGTGATTGCTGTGCTGGGTATCTAACTTTATGACAAAGCAATAAACAATAGATATGTATTCCTACAATGCAAGAGTCATGTCACATTAGCGTCTCTGATTCCTCTGTTGAATCCGCGTTTAAAGCAGTCTAATAAGCATTACATTTGTATTTCTGTAATTCAGCAAGCTATATTCAAGTATTGCTCGACCCCGGAAGAATATATAAAGTGTTACGTTTGACATTGACATAATCGATCCGTGAAGTGCACTTCATTTCAATGCTGGCGTATGTGCTATGACGTGAGTGCTAACGTTACGTCAGCCGATAAGTTGTCCTTTAAACGCCAGTGTTGTCGACTTGCCTGATAAGCCCACGATATGCACACAACTACTACACATACAAAAACACGTCAATGCACCTCGTCACACCAGGTTAAATGCTTAAAAATGCAGCACAGACAATACCTTGCGACTAATGCACATGAAACAAATTCCCACAAGGCCTTTGTTCTGCCGAATTTTCGTTTTTCATTACGTGTACAGATTAATAATTTTGCCCGTAAATGAATCTACTCATTTTGTTTATGTTGTTGTTATGTTTCTTTTTCTTGTTGTATGAGTGAGAATATAAGTAGCCAGTGACAAATTATTTTAATATGTAACATCTTCATAGGAATCCCTCTATGACAGAAATGAGCAAAAAAAGCCACAGTAAGTTTCAACGAGCAAAGTATTATGGTGAACTGTTTTTTTTTCATTAGGCAAACCGCTTTTGTGAATATATGCAGAAAAAGAAGCTATGTATGTAACGAAGCCTCTTTTCAAAAGCCAATGAGTAAGTGGTGCCCGTACGCCAACCTCGTCGGCTACAATATTAATAACTAAAATATTTTTAAAGCTATATCTAAATCTAAAGCACATCTAAATCTAATACGTGAACACCGGTACGTCAAATTGAAGTGACAGACTTCAAAAGACCATGTCACACTGGAACCATTTTTACACATAAAGTTATTTCCCGATTTCTAAGATTAGTAGTTGACTTGCACCATGGTGTACTGCCCCCAAAAATTAATTTTGCTACTAATACCGAAGGCGTGGCTTTTATTTGAGCAATGATAGCCGCGTTTCAAGGACATAGCATTAAAAAAACTGTTTGTGAACTTATACTAAGGTGCTACGTTCAAGAACAGCAAGTGGTAATATTTAACTTACATTCCGCACAACAGCGTGCCTTATAATTAAATAATGGAGTGGCACCAAAAACCCACGTTTTGAAAAAGAAATGCAAAAACATTATTTTACTTAAATTTAAAAAAACGAGCAAAAATATGTAACCCAGTCAAAAAATATACACTATGCCTCAATAAAAAGCCTAACAAAGATGCGCTAGCGTTGCCTACCCTCCGTGGTGTCTCTGTTTGCCGTTACCATTGAACTGTGTGCGATGTAAGCATTCTAGCATACTACTTCTTTATTAGCCGCACACTTTACCGCAGTCAATATACTGTTCCAATCAGCTGCGCAAGTGATCGAGGTTAGCTGCGAAGGCTGTACAGTAGCGCTGAATACGCTCGCTTCACGTTCGTAAATCAGAGGTGAAAAACGACTGCAAAAAAAATAGGGCATGTTATAATAGCACAGGAAACGGCTTAGTGGCGGCTATAGATTATGGAAGGTGTGCGCAGTCGAGTGCGTGAACGGATGGTACGTGGGTCACCTACAGACTGACTTATCCAGTTTGAACAAAAGTGTTCATAACGAATCAACAGATCTTTTCAGAAGTGCACCATTGGAATAGTTCATTGCAGTACCCGAATTTGCGTTTAAAAAGGGACGCCTCGAAATGTTTTCTTTTGTTTATTTTTTAAGACGGCCGAGTACACCCTACGTTGTGGAGACAGTGTATCACGTAGAATAAATAAATGAATAAAAAATTCTGCAGATCAAACGTCCCTTGAGAATGGACACCATGCGAAGCAGGCGGTGGGAATGTAACCGTGTCGTTAATTTTTTGATTGAGTGACACGTTATGAAATGACGTGAAATATATGTACACATGTTGCACGCACAAATATATGTTGAAGAGTTGCATATGTTTATATAACCAGTCGTTTGCACTTGCGCAAGAATGTCAACAGGATCCCGAGTATTGGCAACACCAGAAGCGATAAGCTGAATGAAGGCGCTACTGCTCGCGAGGAAGGTAGCCTGGGACACAGCCACATAAATGAACTTCAGCGTATGGCACATAACTAAAAATGACGTTAACCCGTCGTGACGGCTGAATCGTATGAGTACCTATGCAATGTTTATAACATTGGATAGCCAGCACTGTATCCAGAATTGACGCTTCACAAACAGTAGGGTCTATTTCAAAAGTAGCTCCGAGACTCGATGTGGCTCTTTGGTGGAATGCTTGATTGCCACGCTGACTGCTTGGGTTCAATTCCAGCTGGGACCCTGAGATTTATTCTTTGCATTCGTCGGGTCAACACTGCTAATGTCAGGTTTTTTCTTAACGCTCAGGAGTTAAAATGTGTGTTCTCATCGTTCTTGGGTAGGTACTAAGTGTCAATCATCTGTGGCACATACTCGCTCACGGAAATGTGCCCCTGTCTAGAGGGAAGTATTTGACGACGTACGCGACGAGGTTGTGGCCCTCATATTCGTCAAACCATCTTACCCTCACAGACTAGACGTAAGCGGCTAGATAGATAGATAGATAGATAGATAGATAGATAGATAGATAGATAGATAGATAGATAGATAGATAGATAGATAGATAGATAGATAGATAGATAGATAGATAGATAGATAGATAGATAGATAGATAGATAGATAGATAGATAGATAGATAGATAGATAGATAGATAGATAGATAGATAGATAGATAGATAGATAGATAGATGCCAAAAGTGATTGTGGTACGCAAAGAAATGCTTCTCATCTTGAAAAATGACCACCAGCACTTCGTACAGATGGTTAACTAGCAAAGCTGCAACGTGCGGCCTCGGTGTCTATTACTTGGTTCTTCTCGCTGGTTTTATCATTTACTGGTTGGGTCTCTATCTAAGTTTTAATTGGCATGTGCCGACCATCTTTTTCGTTCTTCATTTTCAGTAGACCAGATGTGAGAAGTTACATTTGACGAATTTATGTGGTACACGAGCAGTTTGAGTTGTGCGCACATAGAATGGATGATTATTTTTTCAGGGCAGTTGTGAAAATGTTTCTGAAGGAAATCTTGCATCTTGTTTAAAAAGTTCAATCTTTAGCTCTATTCTCATCAAAGAATGAAATTTATCCATCTTTATCAATGGTTATGCAGTGGTTACCCAGTAAACTACCGTTAAATGTTGCTCTATTTGTCCTATTTGATTATGCCTTATAAGGAGCCACAACAGATTAATAGTCCGCAAAGACCCAGCAAAGAGTTTGGTTTATAGATCAGTGAAGTAATTCTTTCTTCTATAAATCACCTTACGCGTCGTTTACTTATGATCTTGGTAAACCTTTTCAGTTAGCATATTTTTATCCTTCAACGACGAGGAAATGCCGTCGAATGGTTGTTGAACTGTTATGCAACCGGGGTTTTTTTATACCTGAGGGGACGTTAGGGTTCTGTTTATTTGCTGAACTGCCTTCGATATCCAATCTCGAGCTCCCTTATTTCAAACACACACACTCTCACACACACGCGCGCGCGGAAGAGTGAAGTTGTGCGTAAGAACATTTTTAGGGCAAGTTGGGTCATATTTAGAAGCAGCTAAATAAACGTAAGGCAGTTTGTTATTTTATCCTGGCTTCTTCAGCGCTCATGTATTCCGTGTCAAAGTTTATAATTGTTGCGCTTTCACGTTCTGAAACCATCGTATGATTCTGGGGGACGTCCTAGTGGAGAGATCCGGAAATTTCGATCATCTGGTGTTCTGTAACGTGCACTAACATAGCAAAATGCTCGGGCATCTACCATTCCACCTCCAGTGGTGGTCGCACTTCGCCCCTAACAAAACGCGACCACCGCGGCCGAGGTTCGAACCCGCGACCTTCGGGCCGGCAGCCGAAGGTCGCAGGTATGATAATAGTCATGAATTGCAACAGAATCGAAAGTTGGGCTAGTTTAATATGCATGGTATAACTGTCAGTTCAAGCGCACGAATAAACAGAAAGGAAGAGAGGACAAGCGCTTTCTCACAACTGAACTGTCTATTAGAAAGGCAAGAATATATAAACAGGCAATCAAAGAACAACGCATGCGTGTGCAGGCAAAAAAGTACACACGTGGCACATCGAGAACACAGGGTAAAAGAAAAAGATTACACGCATGCGTTGTTGTTTTTTGTTTGCCTGTTTATATATTCTTGCCTTTATAATAAACAGTTCAGTTGCGAGAAAGCGCTTGTCCTCTCTTCCTTCCTGTTATTCGTGCACTTGAACTGACAGTTATACCATGACATTAGTCGTTTCACTACTTCGCGAAATGATGAATAATGGAATAGTGGTTTCATTCGCAAGTGCACCTGCAATAGGCGCCCTGTAGTAGAATTCGCGACGGTGAATTTCTCGTGCAGATACGTTTTTCTTCCTCGCAGCAACATTGCCGTGCAGGGCGAGTTAGCAACATGGCGAGCGAATGAGATGGTGATGCGAACGGGGCCCGCAGCCTCTATCGCGTTCTACTTTAATAAAGGCCAAGTTTAGGCATTCTCACAATTAGTTTTGGAAAAAGCACAGGAAACGGTCACAATTGATCATAGAAACGTATCTGAATGGCACGAAAAACAACGTCTACTCCGTCGTTAAAATAAGAACTCCTGAATGACTAGATCAAGGCCGTGTGTGTGCAGTATAAATATTGGAAATGAAATATTATCACCATAGGGCTTACAATTGCGTTTCTTGTTTTGTCAATTTAGCGGTTCACAGTTGTTTTATATTTTTGGAGGTGGTTGGCAGCCAAAGCAGACATAATTTGCATAATTCTCTCGGTAAGTGCAAATTTGGCTGCAAATTTGAACGGGACGTGCTACAACTATGAACAAGTGGTGCTTGATAGTGCATGCCATGAGCCTTCTTACAAGGCTCTTCTTAACGAGATACCGTGACGAGCTATGCATCAGCTCGAGTGCGTATCTTGCGCGGGAGTGTATGGTTGGTTCTGTATTCGCAGTTGATTATGCCATCGAAATGATATGCGGAAGCATTCCAGGCACGTCGCTGCACGAAAAACTCCAGTTTGGGTCTGACTACGTTCAAACAATGAACCTACCGTTTCTGACTTCCGTTCAAACAAAGAGTACTACTGCGCGATGCGCCTAAAGCCGTGCCTCCCAATGTTATCGCCATTCCTTCCATAATTTTCCGGTCTCACTCGCACTCGAACAAGATGAATGATGATAGAAATGGAAGAGGTTCGCTCTAGTGACTTTCAATTGAAGAGCGAAATAAGGTACTAATTTACGGTCTTAAGCATCCCAAGCCTGCCCATTATCTCCAATACCAAGCTTCAGTGCGTGCATGAGGTCACTATATGTTCAATCAGCACTAAACTTGTCCTAAAACTAAGTGACTCATCATCAACCCAAACGATTTCACTAATAATTTGAAACATGAATAGTTTTTCATCATCTGCGTGCACCTATAGGGAAAACAAAAGGCTCCCGTCGTATTCCCCATCACTCACATAATTCGCTATACCTTGTGGACATTTACTGTTCACCATAACTTAACAGGTTCTATCGCCGGACAACAGCTGCATATAACTACATTTTTACTTGATCGATTCTTCATATTTATTTTTCTTTGCATCATCCTTCTTTCAAGCTCTGCAATGCTGATCGATTAAGCCCAATCACAATCAAAATTTGCAACAGTGACCTTCTGCTAGTTGTGCAAGGGAGCGAATGACAATGAAAATTTCATTGCTAAACTTGTTCCCAACTGTGAAATGAAATTATGAAATCAAGAATTTTCTGTGCCAGAATTCTTATAATGGGTCTTGATGAAGAGCCGACGTTGATTGATTGATTGATATGTGGGGTTTAACGTCCCAAAACCACTCTATGATTATGAGAGACGCCGTAGTGGAGGGCTCCGGAAATTTCGACCACCTGGGGTTCTTTAACGTGCACCCAAATCTGAGCACACGGGCCTACAACATTTCCGCCTCCATCGGAAATGCGGCCGCCGCAGCCGGGATTCGAACCCGCGCCCTGCGGGTCAGCAGCCGAGTACCTTAGCCACTAGACCACCGCGGCGGGGCAAGAGCCGACGTTAATGCACTCTACTGCGGTGTTTCGTTTCTTTTCAGCGCTTGACAATTGTTCGTTGAGAGCTGATGTTGCCATAACCTTTTCGTGATCCAATGAAGTGACCCCGTGCACTCCTTATAAGAAATATATCAAGTCGGGGACTACGAACACTACCTTTATTTTCCGTCTTTATTTTTTGTTTGGCTGCTTTCAACATGGAAAAATATTCTTTGCAACATTTCGCCCGAGGCCGTCTGGAAATTTCTGTTGATACTTAAGTGACCGAAAGAACTTCAACATGGTTTTTAATGAACTATATACGAACGCCGATTGGCTAGTACGTTTATCGCAGTCTTACAAGGCGCGTTCTCACTCACCACAAGTGTTAACATCCGGGCCGCCTGTGAAGTCCGCCAGATGTGCTGAATTTTGAAAATGCTCACCTTCCTTCATCACTCACCGCCAATTTGCGGCTTCGTGCAGACCGATGCCTGGGGCGCGTCGTCCTCGGATCGTTCATGTTCGCCCGTGGCCAGGCGCAGCAACACTGGACCGACGCAATGGCTGCAGCGCCCAAGCAGATCAACCGCTGGCACCGGCTGTCCTGAATGCGGCCGCACCCCCCTCTTCCCCCAGTTTCCATACCCGACGAGGCCGCTGCAAGCACATTTGGCAGCGGATCATCCTCGTTGGTATGTACGTATGTACACTTGTTGTTTGTTCTCGAACGCTTTCGCCACCTTCTACGTGTACCGTCCGTCTCTAGAGAATAATGATCCGATCATGTTCTGCATATGTTGTGCATAATTTCGGCTCACTAGAGGACGTCATACACTGGCACTGGTTTCTGCGCACCACATGCTGAATTAACATCAACACTCTATCGCAATAAATGTGCACTAAAGCTCTCTGCACGTATTCGCAACAGTCCGTGATTACGATTCCCTAATGTGCGGTGGAAACTGTAGAAAGCTGTTCACTCAAGTTTTTATCCCCCGAAAGGTATTACCGAAACACTCCTCGATCTCGAACTGTTGCTACAACATAAACGCTTTTTCTGCATTTTAAAACTTGTCTGGCAATACATTCGGGCAAATATGTCAGGTGCTCAATCTGACTACGAAGGCATTTCACTTTTTTCGACATTCCATTTCGTTTTGTTGAGCGTGTCAAGACAACGCAACGGCTCTGTGAAAGACATCGTAGATCCGAGTTTTGTAGCGTGTGAGCTATCAATGTTGCATTGTACTTATATCTTAATGTGATTGCGGGAACTTACATCAAACTCCCGACTTTTTGTTTAGGAGCCGAATGCTATTGCTGTACTAACCCACTGCGGCGATAGTGTTTAAAACTTTGGCTGTCTGTGTTCACCACGTAGAAACCCATAGAGGGCTGTGTTCCAGCACATGTAGTACACTATAGGGAAAATATCTTTGTACGCTTGATAGGTAATGCAATAGTATAGTGGGAACAATTTGAGCGTAATGTATTTAGTTCTCGAGCTTCCTACGTGTTTACTAATAATGTAATGCGCTTAAATTTTTTGTGGGTATGCTTGAATTAAGCATGAAGAGTTTGATGCTGAACGTATGTGATACTGAATACTGATACTGTTGGTGATACTGAATGTGATACTGAATAATGAATGTGATAGTGATTGGTCTAGTGGCTAAGGTACTCGGCTGATGACCCGCAGATCACGGGATCGAATCCCGGCTGCGGCGGCTGCATTCCCGATGAAGGCGGGAATGTTGTTGACTCGTGTGCTCAGATTTGGGTGCACGTTAAAGAACCCCAGGTGGTCGAAATTTCCGGAGCCCTCCACTACGGCGTCTCTCATAATCATATGGCGGTTTTGGGACGTTAAGCCTCACATATCATCAATATATATTAGAAGCTTTACTAAGAAGTATTTTGTAATGTGGCTGTAGTTGAACGCCATTCGAGGTTATTTCAAAAATATAAACTGATGTTGTAGAAAGTGACCGCAAACTGTGTTTTGCGAATGTCATTATTTGGAAAATATAAATTCCTGAGGAAATTCTACCACACTTTTTTCATTAGGTAGTTTTAGGCTACCATTATTCATAGCACTGAGGATTTAAGAAATCCCTATCGGCTAAGGTAAATCACTTTGAAAGGTTTTTCTTATGACCGCACTTTCACAATACTAGTTCTTTCCGCAGCCGGGGAGAGTTTTCTGCAAACGCGTCTTACAAAACAACCGAGATGTAACATTACCTGGTTCCACCCCCTTTTATTACGTATGTTTGATGCCCCTATATAACCATGCAATTTTACTTTGCATAGCTCGCAGGAAGAGTTCAAACAAATTCTCAGAGCAGTGCAACATGAAGCGCTGCAGTTGGCTGTCGTCTGGTCTTTGTGCCGATAACTGAAACTGGAGATTGTCTTCACGTTTCTCTGCCAGTGTGTTTCACATTTTTGTGGCCCTTCTTGGCATTTCGTTTAGCTCTAATGTTTTATTTGCAAGAAGACAATTATGTAAAGTAAGCCCAATAACAAACCACTTCAACACGATGCTGGTTTGAATCATTTCTTTACAGTATAGTGCAAAGCACTGATTGAACAATGAAGGTATTCTCGGGTACCAGAGTCAGCATGCTTCTTTGTCAAATTACTCCTGAAGTAATGTATTGTATGAATTCCTTGGACGTCATCTTTCTCATCTGTCAATAACCATCATCAGTCTTCGTTCCGTTCCTCTTCATCATCGGGGCCATCTTGCTGTTGCTTGAGTAAAGCGTCAGCTGAACCGTGGTATTTCAAGGACCAAATATTGGGACCTAATAATTTCTCCTTACTGGACTAAACAATTACTCGAGCTTGCTATTTGGTTCACTCGAATATCAGAAACAGGGAGAAAAAAAGCAACCTTAATAATTAATTTGCGGGCAAATAAATGCTTGAAAACGGCAATTGTCGAGTGCAAATGGCTCTGTAAACGAGCGCAAACAACGTAGACTGGTGCTCTTTGTGTTCCTTTGTGTACTGTCCTCTGAGCGGCGTAAACGAAATTTTCAAGAACAATGAGCCTACTAGGTGAACGTTTTTTTATATCATTTAGAAGCCCTGTCGTCGCTTAGATGCGCTCTATGCAGCCATCTTACAGTGCTCTTCATGTTTTTTGCAGTTGCTGTCACGCGCCAGAGAGGCCCTACTGGATGCGTGCTGAAGAAGCGCTCTCATGTAGTGCCATCTGAATTTGTTTGTGACCTGCTTTCAGTGTAACAACATGGTGCTGTGCGGTCCCTTCTTAACCTCTTCTAGTATTCTGTGGTGTGTGCGACTTGTCTGTTTAAAGGTGGTCTGTAGTACAGGAGAAGAACCTCTGTGTTAACGCAAAAGCTTCGTTCCTCTTGAGTGCACATCCCAGACAACCGCATTTCATACTGTGAAGCACGCCTCACACGTCCGCTGCGTATTGAAGCGTTCTTACTACGCCAGTGCAATACGACTGTCAAAACATTAATATAACAAGGTATGACAGTTGTCATATATCGTGATACCGGCGATTTTGGTTGCTTTTCAAGGTATTCAAGCGTTCCAGAATCTACACAGACACGCTCTATTTATGGGGTGTACAGCACCTCGATATATTTCTTCCGTGGCTATGATAACCACAAAAGTGGTGGAGAATGTCTTGCTTCTGACAGAAAAAGATAACATAGTAGTTTCATAGGGAAACGTAATATTTGACTGACCCTCGAGGCGATGCATACAATACTAAACTGCAGACAGATTGGCAAACTACAGTGTTCACCATCAACATTTTATTCTATAGCGTCTTGTGGAGGGTCTAACTTTGCGTAAAGCCCTTTCTAATGTCTCTACAGTCGCTGCTCTTGCTGCTATTGTTATCCCGTAACTATCTCTTGTAAGTATACCGCCTTGACAATTCGGGATGCAACGTCTTCAAAAACCATTTTCCAGACGTCTGTTCAAATGTCGAGAGCTTCATCTCGCGTACGTAATTAGTGCTTGCAGTCAGGCGCAATGTTGAGATCATTTCTAAGTTAGATGGCTGAAAGAGCTGCCGGCATTATAAAAACATACGACACTGCTTCCTCAAACAAATGTGCATGCTAGGACCTCGACACTGCTTGATCTACTGACTCCTCGAGTAGCCTTTTTTTTTCGTGTGTGTGCGCGTGTTATTCATCATAGCGTGAATATGGTGCATTTCTACAACTGACATGGAGCTTATGGAATGACAGAAAAATTTTTATTATACTATGACCCACAAAACATTTTTAGGTACCACGCTTTACACTGTAGGGTTGAAGCTTAAAAATACTACAGTAGCTATCGCTTTGCCTGCGAAAAAAAGTAAAAATAAAGCAGGTCGGAAAATTGCGAAAATCCCACGAAAGCAGTCTTTTCATTAAATATCGTTTCAGCTGCCATATACAGGAGCACTGTTCACGAGGCTGAAGACAACTTGATTTTCTACAGTGCTCCCGTATGGGGGCTGAAATTCTTTTAAACTTTATGACTATTTCGGTCAAGCCCTGCCGCGGTGGTCTAGGGACTAAGGTACTCAGCTGCTGACCCGCAGGTCGTGGGATCGAATCTCGGCTGCGGCGTCTGCATTTTTGATGAAGGCGAAGATACTGTAGGTCCATGGGCTCAGAATTTGGTGCACGTTAAAGAGCCCCAAGTGGTCCAAATTTCCGGAGCCTTCCACTACTGCATCTGTCATTTCAGAAGGTGGATTTGGGGCGTTAAATCCCACATATCAATCAACGATTTCCGTCAAGGATTACCCTCGCAATTTTGATATGTATTGTTCCTGCCCAGCCGAGTTGCCCTGAAACTTCGAATTCCAAAGGATAAGAAAAAGAAAGACAATGTAGACGTTACATGGCGTTTTTTTTTACTTCGGAGCAGATCGTAAGCAGCAGCATCGTCTCCTCATGATAGCGAGCATAATATTAGAGAAAACACCTTTACAATGACAAGTTCCTTTTTTGAAAGATAAATAAAAAAACGTTCATTAGGAGGCCAGTGAGTGAATGTGAGAGGGTCCCTTACTTCAGTAACCCTCTGGCCTGGACCACCTCCCGGGCCAGGACGACGAGTTGGTGCTGGTCGACCAGATCCGGCTTGGAGATCGCAGGCTCCGACGCTTAGCAAATCATTTTCTTTTGGTTGGTGAGAGCATATGTGCGTACATGTCTCGCATGAACAAAGCTGGTAAACGGCTGCGCTCGTGCATGATCCGGTGAGAAACAAAGAACGCGCAACTTACTTGGCTTGGCACGCTTTCCTTTTTTATTTCTCGCATTCGCCCTCACCACCTGTTACCTGACTGTAGTATACTGATCACCCTGAACTCCGTTAACACAAATAAAAGGTGCCTCTTTGCGACGTGCCAATCTGATGGAACAATGAGCCACAAGTTTCACCCTCACTCAGCGGTGAAGTTGCGTGGATGTGTGCTTTCAAGAGAAAGTCTGGGAAGGACTGTACCAATAAGGCTGCAAGATGTGTACAGTTCTGGAGGGAGATGTCCAGATTGTATACGTATTTCTGAATGTGTATCCGCGCAAAGATTATGGTTGTACTGAATATTTTGCAGGACTTATCTGTGCTTAGAAAGACTGTTGGACTTTTGGCTATCATTTTGTTGTTGCTCTTATGGATGACCCGTTAGGCAGTTTACGAAGGTCACAATGAAGAACAGACTGGTGACTCGTACTTCCGATTCTACCAGGCTCCATTTCATACATAGTGGGATAAGGTGCGTTAATTGGACTTCCTGCTGTAGCCGTTTTCGCACGATGATATAGTTCGCTGTTTTTCACGAACCTTACATAAGATTTCTCATTGAGGCTGAATAATATTCGAGAAAAAAATAGTTACACCTTAAAATGAAAAAAAAAACTGGGTTATCCTACTGTTAATAGGTTGGTGTAGGTAATTCTAGCATTTAACAATTTTCCTTGGCATATAATTTTTCCTTGTCGTCCGCCCCTGACGGCAGGTTCGCGCAGCGTTTGCACGAGCATGCATGACTACGAAACATGCATAACTTCTACGCCGCTGAGCGCTAAAGTATCGAATGGACAATAGTAGTCTTTGAAATTTGGCGCTCCATTTCAGGTAGTGTATACGGCCAGTTAAGACGCCGAAGTGATTGCGAATGATACTTTATACCAACAAAAATGATCGAACTGTAACGCGCCTCACTTAAGTTCAGCCGGCTTGTGTGCAAGAGCGTCTGGATGCCCTTTTTATCAGCTCTCTAGTGTACATAGTTTAGCAGCCGCGGTATTAAGGAGCAGGCATTTCCCTCTAAATAACGTGCGACTTCCTTTTTTTCTTTTTTGGAAGCAGAGAATTCGTGACACGGTAGCAGTTATTGCTTTGACAGCTAAAGACGACACACAAGAAAAGAGACGGGGACAGGCACACACTACCAGCGGGCTTTATTGAAGCAAGATCCACACATTTTTATACCAACGCCATGCGCAGAGGCACCGTCACAACAACCAAAAAAATTCAAACCAGAGGAGGAAAAAATTCACATTCAGCGTTGTACAGCGCAATGTGGGTTTCGCTCACGCACTTGTCACATGTCTAGTTTATTTAATAAAAAAAGCTTATAGCGTGTTGCCAGCCATTTTTTCTCTACTTCTGCTGAGGATTTTTGCTCAGTGGAATCGTGATTCACAATGCGGGCAAGCCAAGCAGTGGTCAACAAGGTGACTTCTCCCACTATTAAGATGTCTTCTGTGCTCCCTGAGTCGGTTATTCAGCCAGCGCCCTGCAGGTTCAGCCGAAGTAGACTTTGCCGCAGGACAGAGCAATCTCCTACACGGCGTTGTTGGCACACTTCACAAAATGTTTTTTATGGTTCTTTAGCTGTTCTTTTTTCGACGCATCAAACACAAACGAACAAGCAGCATTAATTACGTCCCTTGATTCACGGAAGGTTCTTTATCTAGTGCAGCTAGTTAGATAACTAGTGATTAATTGTAGGCTTTGACGCTGACATCATTGGGCTCATTTTGCGAATGTCCTGCGGCGGCGCAGGTGTTCTCGTGCATTTACCGTGATTTTTTCAGTAAGTAGGACACTGCTGTTGATAATATTGCTGCTTTAGAGGTTGTCATACATCGAGCTTTCACTCTCACATAAATTGTTATTTGACCTTAGTGTCTCTATCAAAAAACAGGCGACGAGTGCGTGAGCGAAACTTCCATGGCACTGTACATTGCTGAATTTTGATTTCTTTCTCGCCTGGTTTGATTTTTTTGTTGTTGTTCTTACGGTGCCCCTGCACAGGATGTTGATTTTTAAAGCTGTGGAACTCGCTTAAATAAAGCCAGTTGGTAGTTTGCGACTGCCCTCGTCTGTTTCTACTTGTGCGTCGTGTTTAGCTGCGCTCTCATGATGGTTTAGATGTCAACGGAGAAACTCGCTTAGCAGTCAACTCTTTTGATGTTGTTTATTGACTCGGGCAATCTCGTTCGGATTTCTTCGCTGCCTCACCTCGTCAAAAGCGCGACGTCAGCTCTATGACTTCCTACGTCCGCGAGATATTACGGCTTCAAGACGAAGTAAGAATTACATTCACTTGGCGACGATCCAGAAAGCGCCGATCCCTTCAGCTTTTCCGCTGTTATGACACGAATGCAGTACCGGTGCGAACGCGTCAAAAAAAAAAAGAAGAGCGGGAAGATAAGGAGACGCGCGAGGACGATAGAGTCACCGGAGTAGACGCAAAGAGAGGAATTATTTTTCGATCATTCTTTGGAACATATCATACAGCGCATTAAGAAGTGTTTGATAAGGACGAGCTGACAGTGGCATCTATTTTGCTGTGGAGTTACACTAAGCACAAAGACGCCGGCAAAAAAGCACGACATTTTTCTTCGGTATATACGTGACAGCGATAACAACTGCGCTTTGTTCACGTCACCGGTGCACCACGATTCCTCTTCGCGAATATTTGACCTCTCTTGTCGTGCAAACGATGTGCATGAAATTAATTTAGTTGAGAATTATATTAATTATATTATGAATGATGAGGAAAGAGAAGCTGTGAACTAATAGGCATGACAAGTTTATGAACTAAATTCATTCGTGTTGCGCATAGAATATTTTTATTCAACTTTATCTCACTAACTCAACTGATAGCAGGCTGGTTGTAAGATTTTGTAGAGCTACTGCATCAGAAAGGAGATAGGCCCTTACTTTGGTCGCAAATACAACACTCTTATTCAACTTGAAATTTTCTCTCCAAGTGAAAGCGGAAGTTTTTTTTTTTAAGGTTTTCCCTACAGTCTAGGTTATACATATATTCTGGCATGTACAGTTTTGCTGAAACGGACCTCAAAAGCATAAAAAAGCAAAAGACACGTCGCAGCGTTGACTTGTGTGTATCTATCTGCATGCTGCCAAGCTAAAACAATCAATACAGTGCCAGAGAAAGTATGTTTGCATCTTATTTTCTGTGCATCTGTAAACCTGTCACAGCGACGCGTTATTATTCGCCCGCTTTTCTCCCCATATTAGATATAACAGTATTTTGCTACAGTGCAATGGGTTCAGTCATGACAAAATTTCTCTTTTTTGTCTCTCATATTTCAGCGCAAGAAACCTAATTTCTGTAGATGAATTTGGTTAAGCGAGTCACATTTCATCCTAAATTTCGAGGAACTTGAAATTTTCCAAAAATACTGATGAGTTGACTGGTGAATAAGCTGCTTCAGTTAGCATTTCTAGTCATCTTGATGATGGTTTCGTGTGCTCTATTACTGCGTATGCATGGTAGCTTTGAGCAATAGCTGTTTTATCTGATTCGTCATCACGGGCCTCCTTGTATTGTGTGTATTTGTACCGTGAACCCAGCTCCCCTTCCCAGGAAACAAAATAGCATATACAGATTTTCTGAATATCTTCTTGGACACGTAGGCGTATTCTTTTTGAGACTACGACTGTGCTGTACAAAATTGACAGAATAAACTTGTAATAAAAACTGTTGCCTCTTATCACGCAGAAGGCTTCCAATTAAAATAGAGCAACCAGTATAATAGATACATATTTTTGTGAACGTTGTGATGCTAGCACTGTTAACCTCTAAGCAACCAAAAGGCCGGATTAAGGTTGTGCACACTGCGAAAAGTGTAAAAGGTGCGCTTCAGAAAAAAAAAACAGGGCACCTTGAGTGATCGCTTCTCGCCTTGCGAGTAGGGATGGTGGAAAAATAAGTACTGTGTCGATGTGCGCGGCAAATTGGCAGCAAAGCATCACGTAGTGAACATTTGTATAACAATATCTTCCTCCGGCCTTCGAGCTTGCTTGCAGGCGACGGCTTTCCAACTTTTGCGCACTAATTCACTGCGTTATAGCACAAAGTATCACCAGTGAAGTGTAAATATTTACGATGCTTAACATTACTGCTACAGAGATACGCTGTGGAAAATGATTTGACTAGTTATATTGGAAATTGCATCTGCACTTTTCTGAAATAACTCTTCATATTACCTCAACGCCTTGTATTATTATCCAACCAAATAAACACAATGAAACGGAAATTACTGTGGCTCTCAAATTGTTTTCCGAAACTACTGCCTTCGTTCTTTTTTCCCATTGTGTTCTCTCTTCTTGGCATCAAAGCATCATTTTGTGTCATATAAAGAAACGTGCAAATGAGCGTACGCACTTCATTGTTCCACATGGGTATAGCATACGGATGGAAGCTTTTAACGTTGCCAGTAGCGCATGGTACACTAGTTCTACAGACGCCAGAATGAATGCTCCACCCGTAAGATTACGCCAGCAAATCGATATGTTCAACCAACTGGCCGACAAGTTCGCCCAACATTTACAATAACAGGTAAGTCATGTGATTTTACCACGTTACGAGTGTGACACTGGTACGTTAGGAATTAAATACAAAAACTTTGCCTCTTAAGAAAAAGAGAGGAGAAGCGAAAGTCCACTAAGCTTGCCCTCGTAAGTATCTATGGTGTCAGTAAGCGCTTCATTGAGTATTTGTACATGCTTAGCTGCAAAACTGGGATTAGTAAGTTCGTTTCAGGTCACATTTTCTGTTAGTTTTGTCATAAAACATCCAGCTATTAAGCATAAAATTAGGTACGTACATTAATGACGACCAGCACAGACGATGGGAGTGGTACTGATGATGATGACGCCTTAAAATGGATAATACCCACTCAGTGCGATCCTGCTAGGCCCGCTTTCTTTGTCTTCCTATGCCAAAATGTGTGCTGAAGTTATGCTCTATCGAACAATCCAGAAAGAAGCATTCGTGTGCAAACATCTAGTACCCATGTGAATGCATTGACGAAAGGGAATATACCCTAATTAACTTAACGGCACTTACACATCATCCACTCATATATGAGCATTTACCCGGTTTTTCACGCACTCAACGTGAAGAAACGTTCATGAGCCACCTATGAGAACGGGCATTTATAAATTCTTGGTCGTTTCTGATAAGAATTGTTGATAGTTTAAGGCCCAGAATAAAACTTTTAATAGCAGAGCTGTTACGCTTTTTGTTATGCCATGGAGAGTCAGCCGAACACTATCATAACCATCATAAACCAGCAGACAGCTTCTTCTTCCTCTTCGTGTTCTACTTCTTCTGATACAACTAATTAATCAAAGCAGTTACAAAAGGCAAAGTGAAGACAACAGACAGGACGCGTCTTTACCTTCCTTCCCCGCTGTCGCCTTTTCCACTAATTATGTCTGAAGTTAATTCACAGCAACTAGTATAGCAACTCTAATGTGCTTCATCTTCTGATTCGCTCCCGCAACATCGGTGCCAATTTGTTCGGTGTTGGATTGAATCAATGAGGGGCGGGAGAGCGAATAAAAAGTGAGAAAAAGAGTAAGATAGAAAAAAAACCAAAGAGAGTAAAAAATACGTTAAAAGAAATAGACCGAGAGAGAAATAGACACAAGATATAGATATAAATATGATACAAGACCAAAAACGAAACGAAAAATGAGAGAGAGAGAGAGAGAGAGAAATATACAAAAAGGAAGCAAACGATGATAAGAAAAAAGAAGCGAGAAACAGAGGGATGGTAAAAGAAAGGGAAGAAGTATAAAGAGAGAAAGAAATAGCTAATGAATGGAAATAAACGTAGGCAAACAAAAATATAAAACGAACAGAGAGAATGGAAGCGTAACAAGGCAGGGGGCTCAGCTCCACCCTTCCGTCAGGCATGACATCACTGGTGCGAATCTGCCTTAGTTTTCTTTAGAAGAGTGTGCGGGGCTCGTGCGGCAGCGATGTGCAAAAAGCACAAGCGTGCTGTTGCAATTGCTGAGACGCGCAATAACATATGGACACATTCAATTGTGTGATCAATTAGAAGTCTACTGCGTGTGCATCTATCCATGCTGCGAACGTGTGGTCTTTCATACCCCACCCTTATTTAGGGCTAAGTATCAATATATAATATATTGATACTTTGCCCTAATACTATAATATATTGATACAATATATATAACAGCCTAGTTAACATTGCTGCTTTATCAACCTTTTACAACCTATTCCCCCCCCCCCACACACACACACGTTTAACAGCACCCTGTTGGTCGCAAAAGCACGATGTTGTGTAGCAGAAGAGTTTAATAAGATCCCGCTCCATAACTTCTTTGCCTCGAGGCAAGAAATCGATTACGCCATCTTTGTGTGGAATTCATCGCCTGTTCCAGCAAACAGCATGTCATGAAGTTGACAGTGGGCTTCTTCCCTACGTTTGCACTGAAGCCCAGGCAGTGAAAACATCTGCGATCTCCGTGGACAGCCCTTACGCAGCGCTGGCACATTTATCACGGCGCCCAGGCGGCGCGTGCCGGCCTCCCTGAACAGACGTCGGCGGCGGCGTCGTTTACAACGGCGCACTAGAAGCAGCGGTCCGAGCAGCGCCTCGAAGCCGTCCGGATCTCAGGCCGCTAAATTTAGGCGAGCCGAACAGGAAAAGTAACGCCAGCCGGCCCCATTCCCTGTCGCGCGCAGTTTTCTCTGGCCGCAAAGTGTGTATTCCCGAAGCGGCCGGGCTCGCCTCGCCGCAATCGGACTGTCCTGCGCTTGCCTCTCCTGTTGTGACACTCCGAAATTCCCTCGTCTATCGACGTCCTCTTGCTTCCCTGAAGGGGCAACGTCAAAGAGACTTTCGCGTAGATTCACCGGGCCCATACATAACAAGTAAACCAGGAAAATGTAGGCCGTTATCGTGGTTATGTGCAGTCCGAAGGGCGAGGCGGCAGCGCTTAGCATCAAGTTCGAACGCATATTTTTAATTACGTTAGTGCACCACGTGGCCTGTTTTTGTTAGCCATTGACAGCTATGGCTGATTTGTAATACCTGCGTTTTTTTTCTAGATCAAACACTGTTGAGCCATTTTAATTTCACTTATGACATTTCCTTGGTTCAATATTACTATGGTTTAAACTGTACTGTTGAGATTTTCTTTTTACTTTGATGCCTTCGAGATTAGCCTTCACATTTTACTGCTCTATCTCCAGGATCGGTGCACATTTCTTTTTCTGAGTAATTTACACTTGATATTTCGGTTTCGGGCGCGCGTAGTTTGAACGAGTGCCATGGCGTCTCATTTCGACCCTTTTGCGCATATCACGCTGAATTTTAGTTCGATACGTAGCTCTAGGCTATCTTATTGTTTGTTTTAGACTTCAACGTGACGCCTCTATCATTTGTCCCACCTGCACTAGACGTATTTATTCGCCTCATTTCATGAATGTGGTATCGTAAACAAGATCGGCAGCAAGATATAAAGGTTGAACGAAACGTAAACCAATCTCGTGTCACAAAAAAAAAGGGGGGGGGGGGACCTTGCCTTGAGAAAACTACTCAACTGTGTAACCAGAGTACTTTCAGCCACATTTCAAACCAACAATGATATGAAATCTGTGAGCTACATCACGCTTTTCAAATGTCCATCTAAACTTAGAGAGTAGTGCTTGCAGATTTCAATGATTGCTGCTTATTCCAACAGACACACGTGCATCTGACGAAAGCAGTAAAACGGAATTGCCTGTTATACTCAGCCACGGAAAGTGCCAATCGATCATCCTGTTCGCCCATATGATATATTCAGTAAAATTCTTCAAGCTTTTGCGCAGCATCTTATTATTTCACTCACATAAACACGATAGCGAAATTACTCGCCCGTACAATATACATCAACTTTGCGTCATTGTTGCGGACCGCGAAAGAGAAAGTTACGTTGTAGTGGTAGCGTGTGCTCTTTTTAGTACATGGGCCGAGAAGTTGGCTTCAAAGAGAAAAAAAAACCTGCTATTTTTAGTTTAGAGCAATCGATAGTTCAGCGCGCTCTTTACCATTGGTGGTCTTCTTCATGCAACGTAAAGAATGTACTAGGCTGTGTACAGTTTTTTCCTTTATGCCTGTGTAGCCTCGCTTCAGTTTGAAAGCGTTCATGTGGTTGAATTTCATCGTTTATTGATTTTGCTTTTCGGTCGGTACTGAGCGTAAGCTTTCGGTCAATAATTTGACTGGATTTCTCTAGCTGAACTGAATTCGGGTAAACGAAAGCTGTTTGAGTCAGACATCACATAACCAAAGAAATTGGTTATTTAAATTTTTTAGCATTTGTTTTTAGTTGCTTTTATAATACCCAGCGCTTTAGGTGATTTTTTAGTGGAAAAGAACAGTGGGAAGGACATGCTTTAATTTTCAACTTGACCCTCTAACCAAATTTATCCGTGTTATCATATGTCCTCGTATTTTAGTGAGCAAACAAGTAATACTATTTAAAATTCCTGTAGATGGTGGCAAAGTATAGGCTTGAAGTAAAACAGACACTTGGCTTTTGGTGAGCTGGAAGTGTCCGGAAGAGGGAGCCATCTTTAGGGTTTAGTGTTTTTCGTTTGTATTTATGCTTGGGCCGCTTCCTGAGAGATCTTTTTAACACGATAGCGTTAAAGAGCTCGTTTCGCAGAAATTGGCGCTAATGTCAGTGTTGGCGTTGTCGTCGGTGTCGGCGTCGTTAGTTTTGAGCGAAAAAAACGTCATCTTGTGCATGACCGAAAAATAAGAGAAATGCGAAAAATTCGGAGACACTTAAGCTTCGCTTCTAAGTGTTGAACGCGATATTGATATGCTGTTTCTAGTGCGCACTTCAAAGACATAGTGCATGAAATACTTTCGAGCTTGCTATGCACCCACTACGTGGCCTTAAGGGAGAGAATAGGTGCAGTAACTTGTGTGCCTTTGTAGTGAGTTATCAGGTTTAAACCATGAAGTAACTATAATAATCACGTGTTCTGACACCCAGTGACAGTGTAACGCTTATACCCTGAATTATTACTGCAATATTTCTTTTGTATTGTGAAGAATGTAACAGGACGTGCGTATTTGTAATGAATGAAAGTTACTTTCAGTGCCTTTCCAAGCAGCGGGAGTTATTCTCACTGTATTCACAAGCAGACGTCTGGCTATGTGGCAAAAACCCCGCTTACCACGCCAACTACTCGGGCTCGATCTCCACTCGGGCCCACAATTTTTATATTTATTTTATTTGCATGTTCCTCGATTTCTCGGTCACGCACAAGGTGATAATTTTTATTCACTCAGAACCAAGGACACCGCCACCAATGCTAGAATTTTTGCGAAACGAGCTTTTTAGGAATATCGCGTTAATTACAAAAAAAGTTATAGAAATTCTGGGTCTGAGTAGGGATCTAAACCAGGTTGATTGCGTGGCAAGTGGGTGCTCTACCACACAGCCACGCTTCTGCTTGTGAGTACAACGAAAATAACTTTATTCTTTATTCTTTATTCATCAGATACCCCGCAGCACCCGAAGGCGTTATAGCAGGGGGGTTACATCAATAAATGACGTACATCTCCGTTCACCGACACAATACAACTCTGTTCACACATAAATAACTGAAATACATTTTCGTTCACACACATAGTAGAATTTTGTTCACACATAATATATCTTCGTTCAGGTTACAACACGGGTTTACAGCAGTGAGTAAAATATATCTTCGTTCCCACTATGTACTTGCATTTCAGTTAGCCTGTTTCACTGTTTAATCGTTCTAGGAAAAAATAAATTGGCATACATGTTCGTTTTAGCTGGGTATTCCCGAATTTTGCAACTATGATCAAAACGTTTTGAAGTGTAATGAGGGTTGTGTAGGTATATTTCTCTATTAATTCCAGTTTTATTGTAGTAAATGCAGTAAAGAAATTTTAATCTCTGCTTCTGGCGGCGGTCAGAAAGACACTCCCATCCTAGCTCAGCTTTCATTGCAGTGCAGCTCTCCCCCCTTCCGTACCGTCCCAAGACGAACCTGGCAGCACGATTTTGTAATTGTTCCAGAGCAGCAATGAAGGTTACCTCGGCGGGGTCCCACACGACACAACCGTATTCTAAGATAGGTCTGATACAAGTAGTGTATGCCATACGTTTTAAATTCACATGCGAACATCGCAGGTTTCTTTGAATGAAATTTAAAGCCTTACCAGCTTTGGCTATGAGAGTGTCAACCTGAGGCCTCGATGAACATTCAGATGATAGTATTATACCTAGGTACTTTTATGTACTCTCTTGTTTCAACTGTACATTGTTCAGATGGTACTGTGACTGAAATGGTTTCATCTTTTTTGTAAATGAAATATGTACACACTTTGTTATATTCAAATTCATTTTCCATTTGGTACACCAGCTATAAATGAGCGATAAGTCTTTCTGAAGTTCTAATACATCATTGTGATCAAAAATTTTTCTGTACACAACACGGTCATCCGCAAACAACCGTATAGAAGATGAAATTCCTGCAGAGATATCATTAACATAAATTAAAAACAATAGCGGACCCAGGACGGAGCCTTGTGGGACCCCTGAGGTAACATCGGTGTATTCGGAGCATTTTCCATTCAGTACTACGGATTGTGTTCTTTGGGAAAGGTAACATTCGATCCATTTAAAAACAGTCTTATCAATGTTCAGGGTGGTAAGCTTAAACAGTAAGAGTGAATGTGACACTGTGTCAAACGCTTTCCGAAAATCCAAGAACACACCGTCAACCTGTCCTACAGTATCTACGCCCGATATTACGTCATGATAAAATTCGACTAATTGTGTTGTGCAAGACAGCCCTCTGCGAAATCCATGCTGCTCGTTGATTACTACCTTATGCTTGTTTAAATGAGTTATATTTCTTTGTATAAAATATGTTCAAGGATTTTACATGGGATAGACGTAAGCGATATTGGTCTATAATTACCAACGTCTTTTTTGGACCCACCTTTATGTATCGGTACCACATGCGCAATTTTCCAGTCATGTGGTAAGGTACCTGTCGCTAAAGATCTTTCAAAAATTGCATAAAGATACATAGAAACACATACATAGAAACAGATACATAAAACTTCCTCTGCTTAGAAATGCAGTGAAAGTAACTTTCATGCATTACAAACACGCGCCTCCTGTATGCATGATCCGCAATACAAAATAAAATATTGGAATAATAATTCATAGCAAAAAGTGTACATTGCCATCGGGAGTCAGAACACCTAATTATCATAATGACTTCTTTGTTTAAAGCCGGTAAATGGTGCAATTTATGCCGACAACGTATGCATCTTGCTGTCTGGATATTAGCATAAGCAATGAGAAATGATATGCCATAGAGTTGTACTCTCCAAACAGGCCTATATTGAATCTATTGGACTTACAATATGAGCATAAAAGCCTCCATTCATGCTATTCCCAGGTATTCAATTATGGCAAACAATTGAAAACATTACTTCCTGGTGCATTAATTAAGCAATTTAAGTACATGAGATTCTTCGGAGTCACACTAAACTCCAGGATGAATTGGCGACGTGCAGTAGACAAGGCGATGTCAGCGATATCACCCCGTGTAAACATTCTTCGATGGACGGTAGGAACAAGCTTAGGGAGCCACCCAACATCAATGATAAGGTTACACTCGGCAGTAGTTGTCAATAGTACGCTCTTCCAATCGCCTCTGATCTCTCCAAGTGAATCGTAGTACAAACGGCTGGAAACACTTCACCGTAAAGGCCTAGAAGTTGCTTTGGGAGTGGAAAAGCATAAAAGTGCTTCACGAAGCTCTTCTTTTTGCCTCTCAACGACTGCTGACACGGCTTTGCCGACTTAGCGAATCGAGCCTAGGACAAGCACTACTCGGTCGCCTTTTAGGCGACGCACAGAATTGCGAGCTTTCGGGGTCCTAACACCCTTTGCTATCTTGGCATCGAATCCCCAAACGCAGAAAACTTCGACAAGACCCACCTTGGTCACATGAAGATGTCGACTGTGAAGTGACAATTCCACGGTTTCACAGCAAGCGCTCCACACCCGCAGCAGTAGTGCGTTCTTTGGTACTTGAATACATTGAAGAAAAGTATGCCGATCATTTGGAAGTTTTCACTAGTAGATCGCTTGACATAGAGCACGGAGCAAGCGCTGCAGCATTTGTGATCCCGTCTCTAGAGGTGTCCTGGGCAGTGCGACTCGAGTGCGTTGTTTCATTGACAGCATGTGAAAACGTGGCAATTCAGGCAGCTCTGAATACACTGAAGTTCTGTATAGGGAGCGACAAGTTATGCAGTAAGGCCGCTTTGCAGCGGCTAAAACATAGATTGGTTTTAGATCGGTGCACTAAAAGTTCCCTCCAAATCTTCAAAGACCTCCATGAAATTGCTCTAATCATAAAACTTCAATGGATTATATCATACGTGGGTATAGCGGGTAATGACGCGGCTGACAAACGTGTCCGGAGCGCTTTGAAACTTACACAAACGAAGAAGGCTCCAAAAGAAAATCAGCGTTTTTTACAAGAAGCGGTCAACAAGCACTTCCACTCATTATGGTAGACGCCTCACCAGCCATGTGTGACAAAAGGGCCATCAAGGGAAGATTCCTGCTTGTTTCATCGCATCCGAACGGGATCAGCGCGTACACCAGCATGGCTCCACAAGATCACACGTTCGCGACGCCATTGCACCCAAATTTCTAGGGAAGTGGTAATATAGAACATTATTTTCTGAAGTGTCATGAGCTTAAGAAGAAACGGTAATGTTTATTTGAGGAACGACAACGTTTTAGCTCACCATGCGACAGCGTAACTGATATTATGTTTCCGCGTGGTTAGTGGATCTTCAGGAAGCAGGTGTCGCTACTTCTCTTGCAGTTTTTGAATGCTACAGACCTAGCATGTGACTGGTGATGAGTGACAATTGTGGTGGGCTATGCTGCACTGAGATAGAGGTACCGGCACAATACTGCATGCGGAATAGCACAGAGGCCACCGGCATCTACAGGCTTACGTCACTCTACGCGCGCCTTTTTGAGAGCCTCCCATGCTTAGTTAAACAACTAACAAACAAAATGACATTAGTTACAATTAGCGAAAAGGAAACAGCGGGGAAATGGCCTGCAAATTATTCAAGGCTATATCTGCCTGCTACCTACAACATTCTAATATAATCCTAAAGCCGGTCACTCACTACAAAAGGCAAACACTTTACTGGGCTCATTGCCGTAAGGACGCGTAGTGGATGCATAGCAAGTTCGAAGAAATAATCATTCACTCTGTCTTTGAAGTACGCATTGGGGACAGGATATGATTATCGCGTTAAAGTCTTAGAAGCGAAGCTTAAGGATCCCCTAATATTTATGTGTACATATTATGACGACTCGGTTGTAACGAGGTTTATTGGCCATGAACTCGGGAACGAACAAGCGCAACGAACCCGAAGATGAAGCGCACGTTCAAAGACGATGATGACTGTCAGCCAGAACAGGTGATGATGATTTACTGCTGTCCAGATGAGAATGAAGCACATAATAGATGCCTACAATATTCCCCCCACGTGGAAGCAGCCAGCCGGGCCGCTGCGGGTGTGTAGTCAAGGTGACAAGGAACGTCGTGTGAAAAGCTTCATGCGGGAAACGTGTACAACTTTCGTGCTGTTGTAACGGTGGTCAGTTGGCAGGACAAAAGGCGTCACACGATAGTTGACTGGTTAATTCTGCTCTAAAACTACATATGGGCCGATGAATCGAGGCTGGAACTTGTCGCACACACCAGGTGTGCGAATTGGTGTCAATAGCAGCGCCTCGTCACCCGGTCGGAATGATACCACACGATGAGATGTGTCGTAGACGGCCTTCCTTGCTTGTTGCGTAGCTTCCGTGATCATACGAGCACGCTGGCGGCACTGGTCAATGCGAGAAATATATTCTTTGCAAGACGGTGATGGAAGGCTATTGCTGGTGAAGAAGGAAACGTCGATAAAGAAAGTAGGTGAACGTCCGTAAACGAGATAGAACGATGAGTAGCCGGTTGTACGCTGAGCAGTGGTGTTGTAGGCAAAAGTAAGGAATGGTAGAAGTTTATCCCAGTTTCTGTGATCCGGTTGAATCTACACGGCGATCATGTCGGCAAGGGTTCGATGAAATCTCTCGGTCAGACCGTTTGTTTGAAGATGGTAGCTAGACGCCATCTTGTGTGTAGTACTAGAAACGCGATAACTTTCACCTAAAAGCTGTGAAAAGAACACCTTTCCATGGTCACTTAGAAGTACACGAGAAGCACCATGACGTAGAGTTATGGCCTGAATGACGAAGTCAGCAACTTCCAATGCTGAACCAGTAGCTACTGAAGTAGTCTCGGCGTAGCGTGTCAGGTGGTCAACTGCGGTGACTATCCATCTATTTCCAGCGCCAGTAACGGAACGGGGCCCATAAATATTGACACCGACGATCTCGAAAGGTGTTGTAAGGCATGTCATTGGCTGTAATTGACCAGCAGGAGGAGATGTCGGAAGTTTGCGAAGTTGTCATGGATAGCAGGAACCCACGTACTTTACTACGCTGATAGAAAGGCCAGGCCAATAAAAGCGGCTTCGAATGCAGTCGTAGGTTTTGTGAAAGCCAAGATGGCCAGCAGTCAAATCATCATGAAAGGCGTTGAGTACATCATGTTGAAGAGCGCGTGGCAGAACAGATACCCAGCGTTGATCGTCAGTATGATAAATGTGACGATACACCACGCCATCCTGAAGCTTGAAGGGCTCAAGTTGCCGACGAATCCATAGATTGGGAGGAGTAGTACAATGCGCCGACAGTACGGGTCAGCCTACCGGCGATAACTGAAGGGTTGGTCATCGTCGATTGGCGGCTGGTACAGCGAGGCGAGCAAGGCAACAGAACTGAGAGTCACGTCCGCACTGGTGTCGTTGGAGATGGCAGCTGGAGTGTCGAACGAAGCCGTAGGTAGTGGGCAAAGAGGAAGAGCATCGGCGTCTTGATGTTTTTTGCCAGATTTATAAATAATCTCCAACTGATACTCCTGTAATCATAAAATCCAACGACCCAAGCGTCCGGACAAGCTCTTTATTGTAGAAAGCCAGCATAAGGAGTGGTGGTCCGTTACGATGATGAATTGACGGCCGTACAGTTAAGGGCGGAACTTTTGTTTAGGCCAAACCACAGCGAGGCACTCCTGCTCAGTGATGGTATAGTTCTTCTCGGTAGAAGTAAGCACTCGGCTAGCGTATGCGACGACCCTTTCCCGTCCAGAGTCATCGCGTTAGAGGAGAAACGCACCTATACCACAACCGCTGGCGTCGGTATGCAGGAGTGTCGGGGCGGTGTCATCAAAATGGCAGAGTACAAGCTTCGACGTGACAGCTTCCTTCAAAAGGTCAAACGCCCACTGACATTATTAGGACCACACAAAGGGTACATTATAAGCAAGTAGTTTGTGAAGTGGCGCGGCTATTGAGGGGAAATTTCGTATGAAACTACGAAAATAGGATGCGAGGCCAAGAAAACTTCGCAAAATCTTAGGTCTTGTGAGGCGTGGGAATTGAAAGACGGCAGCGGTCTTTTCGAGATCAGGGTGAATGCCGTCGTTGCTCACAACATGACCGAGAACGTTGATGGATTTGGTGGCGAAACGGCATTTATTTGTGTTGAGCTGCAGACCCACGCCGGCGAGGCATGTTAGGACGTCATCCAAGCGCCTCAGATTCTGATAAAACGTTGATAAAAATATGATAATGTCATCAAGGTAGCAGAGACACGTCTTCCATTTCAGACCACACAGGGCGATGTCGATCATGCGTTCGAACGTCGCGGGCACATTGCAGAGCCCAAAAGGCATCAAGTTAAATTCGTAGAGGCCATCGAGGTTTGTAAATGTCGTTTTTTTCTTTGTCGTCGTCGTGCATTGAAATTGGCCAATATCCCGAACGCAAATCAAGGCTTCAAAAGTATTCGGCGCCTTGCAGTAAATCAAGGACATCGTCTATGCGTGGCATAGGGTATACGTCCTTGCGTGTGATGTTGTTAAGTGCCCGGCAATCGACGCAAAAACGCACAGAGTCACCTTTTTTTCATACCAAAACAACAGGGGATGACCATGGGCTAGCTGATGGACGAATTATTTCTCGTTGGAGCATGTCAGTGACGTTTTCCTCGATGCTTTTCGCTCAGCGAGAGACACACCGTACGGGCGGCGATGCACAATAGATATTCCCTCGGTCTGAATGCGATGCGCTGCAGTGGTAGTTCGGCCCAACATCGAGGAGCAGGTGTCAAAAGAAACGGCGTGTTTCGTTAACAAAGCAAGTAACTGCGGCGCCTGCATAGTTGTTAAGTGATCACTGATAAGTGCTGTGAAGGGAGAGGAAGAACCAGGCTTACTGATAGATGGGTCGTTGGTAGAGGCAGGTTTAAATGGCGTGACGCTGACAGGCTCAGCATACACAACACAGGCTACTGCAGTGCCCTCTGGCAGGAGAACTTTCTCCGGTGTTACATTCGTGGCAATGACGAGCGCGGAGCCATGGTGAAAGCGTACGACACCTTACGCAAGGGCTATGTCTTTGGCGACACAAGTCGACGAAGGGGACACCCAGACATCACCGTGGTCGATGCCCTTAGAGGTCAGGGTCACAATGCGCTCTTGATGTGGCGGTAGCTCCAGATCTTCGCCAGCGAACAGGCTTAGTGGCTTGTAGACGACTTCGTGAAACAAGGGCATCGTAGGCAATGCTTCCGATGCCCTTCAGGATGCGATGCAGCTTTTCTGACTCGGACATCGAAGAATTGACGCGCCGGCAGAGCGCAAGGACATCCTCGATGTACGATGTGTGCGACTCGCCGGGATGTTGCTGGTGAGTATCTAGGGTTCTCTTCGCTGGAGCGGATCGAACGGCAGGTGGGCCGAATACTTGGCGAAGCTGCTGCTTGAAGGCAGGCTTCGGTGAAGTCAATCTCATGATTCAAGAACCATGTCATGGCAACGCCAGTGAGATAAAGCGACACTCGGCGGAACTTGTTAGAGTCGTCCCAGTGATTAGTTGCGCTTACTCTCTCGTAGTTATCTAGCCAGTCCTGCACATCTTCGCCGTGGAAACCAGGGAAGATCGGGGGGTCATGCTGGTGGTTTACGATGTAAAGAGGTGAGGCTTGCGGCGCCGGGATAGGAGTAGAAAGGGCGTCCGCCCACTCACTCTGAGACATGTTGACGGACTGAGGGTCCAAGCGGCGGCCTGAACGGAGCTCCAGCGAGTAGGCGTTGTAAAGAGAGGACCGGGATCACCAATCCCCCTCCACCCACCACGTATGACGACTCGGCTGTAACGAGGTTTATTGGCCGTGAACTCGGGAACGAACAAGCGCAACAAACCCGAAGATGAAGCGCACGTTCAAAGACGATGATGACTGTCAGCCAGAACAGGTGATGATGATTGATTGATTGCTGTATAGATGAGAATGAAGCGCATAATAGATGCCTACAATATGAACGTTTATAACCTGTAACGCCCGCTTATATATGTCCACCAAATATCGTAACTCTGTGTCGATATATATATAAGAGATCCAACAGATAATATAGCCAAGGAATGTATAGGGGAAGTTCTTAGAACCATTGTAAAGTAAATAAGAAGAAAATAAGTGGGTGAAAAAATAACTTTCTGTGAGCAGGAATAGAACGTATACGACCTCGGAGTAGGTTCGATTCCTGCTCACGGAAAGTTATTTTTTCACCACTTTTCTTTATTCTTATTTACTTTACATTGGTTCTAATAACTTCCCCTATACATTCCTTGGCATTATTGTCAGATCTCATTATATTGCGTCAAAACACGGAAAAACAAGCCCTTAGGTATTGACTTCTTTCTCTTATATATATATATATATATATATATATATATATATATATTGTAATGAATTTGAATAACGGACGCTCTGCTGTTACAGAAGAAGATGATGATCGGTGGCTGCAGTAGTAGCTCGCGCATGCCGCTTGCTGGTAGCCAGACCTGCTTCATAAAGAACCTTTCGCCAAGCTGTATCTGAAGTTTTCTCGACGTACAACACCTCTATTTTAAGTGGTTGAGGAGCCGGGGTTCCATTAACCTGGAATTTCGCAATCGAATGCTACTGTCACCGTTCACCCTGACTGCTCCTGGCCCTTCTCAAGCTGCCCCACCACCAACAGTCTACTGTACTGGCGTGCCTCGGCAACGCGAGCCACCAATTTCTCGCGGCAACGACGAACATGACGTCGAGGACTGGCTCATCGAGTACGAAATCGTAAGCGCTTCCAATAAATGGAGCGCCTGCGACCAGCTCACTAACGTGCGCTTTTACCTCGCTGATGTGGCCTCTGATTTAAGAAGCACGAAGGCGAAGTCACCAACTGGTCCACCTTCAAGACCACTATCGCCGCGGTCTTCGGTCGTCCCGCCGTGCGCCGGCTTCGCGTGGAACAGCGTCTGCGTAGTCGAGTTCAGCGCATGGACGAGACCTCTACAACTTACATTGAAGATGTCTTGTCTCTTTGCAAGCTCGTCGATGCATCTCTAACCGAACACGACGAAATCAAGCACATCATCAAAGGATTAGACGACGATACCTTCCAGATTCTCGTCGCTAGGAACCCACAGACTGTCACCGACGTTGTCCAGCTCTATCAGGAGTACGACGAGTTGCGTAAGCAGCGTGTCTCAACGCGCAGGGCTGCTGAAAATACAGCTGAAGTTTCCGCCTTCGTGCACGACGTCGCTGCTGATCACACTGTCTTACTGCCCCACATCAAACAATTCATCCAAGAAGAAGTTGAGCGTCAACTTTCCCTGTGGCCGAAGCATCCGAGCCAGTGGCCTCGTTAGACCCACGTATACGCCAGGTCATCGAGACACAGGTCACGCAGGCACTGCCTTCATCGCCATCGGTCCCTACGCCGGTAACCTACGCTGCCGTCGTTGCTATACCAACAGCCCCACCTGTCTCTGGCACATACCGGTGCACCGGGTTTTCTTACCTCACGACGCTGCCTACATACACGGCACCACATCCTACTTCGCCCGCTGCACCTTCGGCCGTTAACCCATGGCGCACCTTCTATAATCGACCCATCTGTTTTGCATGCGGTTTTGTGGGACATATAGCACGCAACTGCCACCGTCGCAACTTCCAGCCTCCGGACTGTGGGCATTCTGCAAATTACCAGGCTGCCCAGAATCCCCAGCGACAATCATCTCCTATCGCCGACTCGTTGTCTTTACGACGCCTTCTCGACTCTCGCTGGTCATTACCGCCCCGTCACCGATCTGTCTCCCCGATGCTTCGGCGCACGAGCCGCACTCGAGCAGAAAACTGACAGCTGCAGCTCCGGAGGCAAGAACTGCGTCATCGTCGAACTCTCCAAGACCTCCTCTTTGTCCGCCCAGCGAAATTGATGTGTCGCTGTACGTGCACTTGTCGACACAAGCGCTGTCATTTCTGTAATTAGTGAAAAACTGTGTCGCGATTTGAGAAAAGTTACAACGCCGCTTACGATTCTTGCCCTGCGCACAGCCACGTCCAATTTCATCGCGCCGACGGCTCAGTGCACAGCACGTGTTCTTATTCAAGATGTTTGGTACACCGTCAAGTTTGTTGTTCTTCCACGTTCATCTTACGACGTCATACTAGGATGGGGTTTACTTTCTACCCATCAGGTCATCATCGACTGCGCTTGCGCTGAACTCACGTTGACGAATCCGTGCCTTGATATCGACCACCACAGTCTCTCAAAAGTGTTTGCCGCAGCTGACGTCCACAACGCGCCTTTGTCCGCCGTCGTAGTGTCTGTGTTTTCCCCTGCTGCCACTAGCTCGACGCTCCTGTTCCAACCAACTATAGCTAGTGCGCACCATCGAACCATCGTCTTCCCGTTTGCCGTCATCAGCTTTTCCAGCGGTTCGGTGGTACTTTATGCGTGCAACGTCTCTGCTTGTCCATACATCCTGCTACGCGGTGAATGTCTGGGGAGCCTCGAGACCTTATATTTTATTTTCGGAGACTCGATGTGTCCAGACTAGCCATTTCTACCGACTTGTGCCATTACACCCACAACTGACGCCAATGACCCTAAGGAAGTATCCGCAAGCCCATTGATCGCCACCTCATGTCTGGGCAGCAGGAACAACTGATCAAGCTCCTCCAGCGTTTTCGAGCTTCCTTTGACCCCAATCAGCCTTCCTTTGGTCGAGCGTCATCTGTTGTTCACCGTATAGATACCAGTCAAAAGACTCCATTACGAAAGCGTCCATATAATGTGTCAACTGCCGAACGCCATGTCATCAATGAACAGGTCGACGATATGCTGAAACGTGGCATAATCGAACCGTCAAGCAGGCTCTGGGCCTTCCCCGTTGTACTGGTGAAGAAGAATGACGGATCCTTCAGGTTCTGCGTGGACTATAGACACCTCAACCGAATCACACGCAAGGATGTCTATCCGCTGCCCCGCATTGAGAATGTCTTGGACTGCCTACAGGGAACCGAATATTTCTCTTCTTCAGATCTGCCCTCAGGATACTGGCAGGTACCCATTGCAGAGGCCGATCGCGAAAAAACAGCTTTCATCACGCCCGATGGGCTGTACAAATTCACAGTCATGCCCTTCGGCCTCTGCAACGCACCAGCTACTTTCAAGCGAATGATGGACGCTATTCTTCGAGGCCTCCATGGGAACGTTTGCCTTTGTTATTCAGATGACATGGTCGTCTTTTCAACTTATTTCACAACCCACTTAACCCGCGTCAAGAAAGTCCTCGCTTGTCTCTCCGCCGCGGGGCTGCAACTGAATCTGAAGAAGTGCCTTTTCGCCACTCAAAAGATTACGATCCTTGGCCACGTAGTTTCAAAGCACAGAATTCTTCCTGATCTTGCCAAACTCACAGCCGTTTCAGCGTTTCCCAAACCGACCACCATGAAACAACTCCAAAGTTTCATAGGCCTTTGCTCCTACTTCCGGCACTTCGTCCACAATTTCGCGATGATCATTGCTACTTTGACCAAGCTCCTCACCGGCTCTAGGGACCTTTCAGCCTGGTCTGCCACCTGTGACAATTCTTTCAATGAATTGCTCCGCCTCGTCACGTCACCGTCTATTCTGCGACACTACGACCCATCGGCACCCACAGAGATCCACACTGACGCTAGTGGTGTCTGGCTAGGCGCTATTCTTGCGCAGAAGAAAGACGGCTTCCAAGAGTACGTGGTTGCCTACGCAAGCCGAACTCTTAGCAAAGCCAAAACCAACTATTTTGTCACTGAAAAAGAATGCCTCCCCATTATTTTGGGCGATACAGAAATTTTGACCTTACGTATACGGGAGCCCTTTTGACGTCATGACTCACCACCATGCCCTCTGCTGGTTGTCGTCACTGAGGGATCCAAGTGATTGCCTCGCCCGATGGGCGTTACGCCTTCAAGAATATGACATTCGCGTGGTCTATCCCTCCGGCCGGAAACATTCGGACGCAGACGTCCTCTCCCGTTCACACCTACCACCTGACCCTGCCTGCTGCGAAAGTCTCATCTGTGATGCCACTCCCGTCACCATCGCCGACATGCCATCTGAGCAACGCAAGGACCTTTGAGTTGCTTCGATTCTTCACATCCTGGCTGGGCGGACGGCTTCTCCTTCTACTCGCACGTTGCACCGGCAAGTCGAGCACTTCACCACTCGCGACAACGTGCTGTACCGACGCAACTACGCACCCGGTGGACGTCAGTGGCTACTCGTGATTCCACGTCATCTGCGATCTGAAATTAGTTCCACGTTTCATGACGACCCCCAATGTGGCCACGCAGGTTTCCTGAAGACTTATTCTCGCGTATGGCTACGATATTACTGGCGTGACATGTACCGTTTTATTCGACAGTACGTTCGGGCTTGCTCGACGCACCAGAGACGAAAGACTCCCCCTCATCATTCCAGCGGTACCTTATAACCTTTACAATGCCCCTTCCGACCGTTCGACCGTGTCAGCATCGATATCTATGGTCAGCTTCCCAACACTGATGATGGTAACCGCTGGATCAATATTGCCGTCGACCACCTCACGCAGTATGCCGAAATTTCATCCCTTCCTTCGTGTACAGCAAAAGACGTTGCGACTTTTGTTCTTCACAACGTCGTATTACGTTATGGAGCACCTCGAGAGTTACTGAGTGATCGTGGTCGCGTATTCTTGTCAGACGTCATCGCAGAATTGCTGCGTGAGTGCCACGTCGTTCCCCGCAATACAAGCACCTATCATCCCCAGACCAACGGAATGACAGGGCGCTTCAACCGCACCCTTAGTGTCATGCTGTCTATGTACATCTCGTCAGAGCACGCGCCGATTGGGACCGAGTGCTCCCGTTTATCACGTTCGCCTATAAGACCGCCATTCAAATCACTACTGCGGTCTCTCCTTTTTTCCTCCTTTACGGACGCGAACACTCTTGCACTGTGGTCACCATTCTTTCCTACAGACCTTACTCCTCAGAGTCCACGACTCTGTCTCGTCTCAAGCCACTACATACGCTGAAGAATGCCGCCAACCGGCAAGATCATTCACAACACAAGACCAAGGACGCCAAAAGCACCACCATGACACAGCAATTAACACTACTCCCTACGATCCAGGTTTACTCGTCTAGCTGCATGTCCCTTCTACTACACCTGGCCTTTCTACCAAGTTGGTCCCCAAGTATCGTGGCCTATATCGTATACTGCAAAAACCGTCACCAGTGAATTACCTCATCGAGCCACTGGAACAATATTTTGACCAACGTCGTCGTGGCTAGGAAATTGTCCACGTGTTGAGACTTAAGCACTACTACGACCCTCCCGTATATACTTGTCCATAGGTCACCAGGATGGCTTTTTATTTCGCAGCGAGTAATTTTAACGAATCTGAATGACGGATGCTCTGCTGTTATTGCAGAAGACGATGATGATCGGTGGCTGCAGTAGTAGCTGGCGCACTCCGCTCGCTGGTAGCCAGACCTGCCTCACAAAGCACCTTTCGCCTGAAGCTTTCTCGACGTACAACACTTCTATTTTAATATATATATATATATATATATATATATATATATATATATATATATATATATATATATAATTGTTTTTACCAGCAATGATCATTGCTTGCTTAAGTTCAAAAATATTGTGAAGAGAAGACATGAGAGCACGAAGTCGCTTTGGTATTAGATTCGAAAAATGATAGACAGGAACTTTGTTTACGCTAGGGGTCTAAGCTCCAGAAGAGATATGTTTTGTATACTCGCAAGCTTCTTTTTTGATACCAAGATAAGCTCACATGCACTTTTTCTCGTCTCTCTACCCAATTAGAGCCCACGAAAAAGGCACCATTCTGTGGAAATCATCTGTCAGCTCACACCACTGGCAACCATGATGCTCAAGTATCACTTGATGCTTTTGGGAATGATTGTTCTGTTATTACGGTTTCGTTTCTGTCGCTACCACGAGGTCTTCATTCCAGTTGCACTGATTGGTTTAATTTCAGCTTTCAGTACTTTGCTTCAAACGCTGTGGCTTCAAGCACTCGTTCTTTTTAAACGAAGATGTGGTTGCTTGTACAACTGCATACAGCCATTATAATATCCAAAGTTGACTTATACAGAACTGATCTAGTTAACAAAATAAGGTGATTCGTTATATCTTCAACGACTGAGCAATCTGCGCGCGTGCTCTCAAAATGAGGCCATGGAGAAAACAATGCCCCATCTCGTTATCACTTGTAAAACATATCCACCGACTTCAAGAGCGCATTCACTTTGAGTACCTGCTCTTATAAAGCTAACTGTGTGCAACGTAGGGCCGTGTGCTCAGATTTGGGTGCACGTTAAAGAACCCCAGATGGTCGAAATTTCCAGAGTCCTCCACTACGGCGTCTCTCATAATCATATGGTGGTTTTGAGACGTTAAACCCACATATCAATTAACTGTGTGCAAGTTAGCTTGCCTTCTCTTCAGTGAGCCTGTCGTATAATAAAAAATCAAAATGCCGTTTCGGTCACTGGTATTTCATAATTTGAGGATAGACGTGCAATGCGCGTGTTTGTTTGTGCTTTTTCCTGCCTTTATTTCCTTCGTGTTCTTTATATCTCTTCTTCATATTGCGAGTTGAAGAGTAGTGACCATCGCCCCTGTGGGTTGCCTAAGTGTCAGTTATTTTTCCAGAATAAAAAGAAGCAACCATTGACAAATGGGTGAGTCATTCTCTGCACATTGGTACAGCAACAAAAATAAATAAAAGAATGAAAAAGAGCACGAGAATAATGCGTTGACATTCGTCGTACTCGCAGCCTTTCTAAAAGCACGTTGCCCATTGGCCGGTGTCTCTCTGTGATCGCCTAAAATGCTCCGAGCTCTGAACATTGCGTGGCACACACACTCCTTCCGCTGAAAGCTCCCTTGGCCTTTGGCTGTCTGTCAATCTTGCGGGCTGGCTCTGAAAGTTTCAGTCTTCCTGTTCCACAAAAAGCTGTGCGTGCGAAAGAAAGAAGAACCTAAGGACGGCAGCATGTGGAATGCAAAAATACACAGCTCGGGAGGAAGCAAAGGGCCTTGACAACTATTTCAGTGGAGCACCGTCTTCCACCGCTTCAATACCTACAATGTAACCCTGTGAAACGAGACGGGGGCTCCCAAGCGGGACATATGATTTGTTCGGTTAAGTTACGTATTGCTAGGATACTGAGGGGACGCAGGATAGAAGAAGAGAATGAGGTTGGCATGAGCGGTGATCTGCAATATCCGCAGAGATTGCAATGGTTTTTAACCCCTACAGTAATCTGAGATCCATGGATTGACGATAGATTTTCAACGATGTTGATTTTGACATAAAGAAAATACATATGGGTCAGTATTACATCCATTTGACTAGTTTTCATGTTGGCGTTTTATCCGCGTATCCCCACATCTTGATCAAATCTAGATTTGGGAGCTATTGTTCGCACTTTGTCTAACGAGAGAGTAGTCTGCGAAATATTAATTTTGACACAGACATATACCAAAATATTCCTCCATGATCTAAACTTGAAGGTTTCGTAATAAATTCACTGAGACTGCTTTTATTCAACAAATAGCGTCATGCACTTTGAGCGTAAATTTTTTTTCGCCACTACTTTTCATGAAGTTAATACTTGGCCCCACTGAATTATCTACTCCGCAGCTTCCATCATTGAGGAGTTCTGTGATATTAATATCTAAGATTTTGTGATGAAGCTCTCAGTGCACTGTGGATGGAGAAGAGAGTATGAAAATGTACATGTGATTTTTTTTAGATGATGCATTACGTTTTGTAAGGGAAGCTCAGCAGATCTATTTCATAAGGAAGCTTTTTTCTTTAACACAATAACTTATTCTGTTCATTTTTCTGAAAATAGTCTGCGCGCCCAACATACAAAATTGTCTCACGCTTTCACTGAGCGATGACTTACGGTTGACAGCATAGCGTGAGATAAATTCGTGTGGCTCAAAAATGGCATCTAGTTCGAAACACTAAGAATGAACACCTTCGCTACTTTAATAATATATATTTTCTAAATTCTTTGAAGGGTCTGCAAACCACTGGTCTCTTGCCGGATGGCGGCAAACATAAACACTATAATTAAATATTTTTGTTCACTAAATCTTTTATTTTGTAGAATCAAATAAACAATACACTAAAAAAATTTAAGAAGTTATCTACAAACAGGCAGTTTCTAAACTACGTGTAACATGAAGGGCTATATCAGTCCGTAGATATCCATGCATACTAAATAAACACACAGAGCTCTAATGGTGTCAATAAATTCTGGCGCGCAAGCAAGTTATCTTGTTCCGTTTTGCGACATGCGCCGGCATGCAGTAATGCATTATTTAGGAATGTAATAATCACTAAACGACTGTTGTATAATACGTTCGTTAGGTAAAAAAAGGTGGCAATGAACTCAAAGATGTGTCTCTATGCAATGTGGAGTGCCGACAATACGGAGGGACAAGTAGACTATAAGAAATTACAGCGGCATCGGATGCTACCGCTAGTATAACGTCGCGTGCGTGAGTGCACGAGAGCGCGACACGCCCCTCGGTGCACTCGCTGGGTCCACCTTGAGCCAACGCGGCCCGGACTCCGTCGGGTGGTGGAAGATCGCGGCACTAAAAATAAGGTCCGGAGGGGCAACCTCGTCGCTCGCAGCAGCCACCACCCGCTTGCCCTGCCAAGCCGGGCGAAGAAACGCTCTTCCGGGCCCTCGGCGAGCTGGGCTCCCCATTTCGAGCGAACCGACTGGACGCCCAAGCAGTGCGCGATGGCGGGGAGTGCGATAACCGTCCGCCTGGCCGGAGGCAGCCCCTGGGGTTTCCGGCTGCAAGGGGGAAGAGGCACTGGGCAGCCCCTGACCATCACCAAGGTGAGCATCGGCACGTGGCACCGACGGCGATACGCACGGCTTGGCCGCCGCCTCCATACACTCCCGCCGCTCCTGACGCAGTGCCCGTACCAGGTCTGCGTTCATCGCAGGGTACCTGCGACGGGAGCTGCTGGTGTGCCTTGGTGCGCGACGTTGACGAATAACGCGATAATGTGCGCCTTTAGCGGTTCCCACTGTCGTAGCAGTAAACAAGCAGGAACCTAAGGCTTGCCTAGACCGTGAGTGCATGCCACGTTTTGCACCCTGCAACACCGCTGCAGTCACGTCATCGACGGACAAAACTACGCAAGAGTAAATATCCAGTGTTTCGAAGAAAAATCTGGTTAAATACTTTTGCGTGTTTGTCCCGTATCGAATGTCACTGATATATGTGTCGTACGCTCTGTCTTTCTCTTTTGACCACCATCACTTATTTCATGTAAACTTATGCAGAAAGAAGTAATTGCAAGGTTTCCACCAATAGGGTGTGTGTTTCTTGGAAAAACCAGTCGGCTTATGCATTTTAGCCTCCTGGTTGAAATTTTATTGAAGTTAAAGTTCAAGGAGAGTATTTCGAGTGAACTAAAGCTAAAACCCCAATCGTACCCTTTGATAATCAGTTTACTCGAGATTCTAGTCGTGTATTTACATTATATTAATAATATTTCAATGCATTTTATCGCATCACTGACTATCGGAGACAAAGCAGGTTGTATTTTCTTTACATTGTCTTTCCAGGAAAAGTCGTTGATAGGTCAAAATTAATCAAAATAATTTGTTGACATAAATGCAGGCTCATTTTAGATAAATTGGCATCAGTCTCATGTTTAACCTGGAATTACCAAAAAATAGTCTTGTTCTTCATATAACGACCACCGGTGTTGACGTGAGCGAATACGGGAGATCTTCCATGGGAGATTTCTATGACAATCAACCCAGAGCTGAATACTAATCACGGAAAGTTTAGTGAGGTTACTTAAACGAGTATAAATGACTTCTTTTTTTCTATTTGAATAATTGATTTTCTTTAACTTCCAGAGCTCCTTATATCATTGCTCCGGCTGTCTTTCTTAGATAGGTCGGAGTTTATGCAAGCAGAGACCCTATGCTGAGTCCGTGTGATTACTTGTTTTATTAGATTCTGGGCCTGTAGCGATATATCGATTCTCCGCGTGAATTCACCCCTGGACCACAGCGTGGAATTATTTTTCTTCAACGTACAAGGGACGCCTCGTGATTCTTCGGTACTAGGTGCAGTATTTTTTTGATACGACGCTTGATTTATTTATTTGTGTATTAGCTTATTGCAATATTGAAAATGTGTGTTCTGAACATTCACGAGTATGTAAAGAAAGATTTGTACTTAGACCAATAAGAGGAAGAGAATAAACGACAGAGAAGGAAAGGTAAGAAGGTTAACCAGACCGGGATAACTGGTTTTCCACCCTACACGTAGGAACAGGATGGGGGAGATTGGAAAAGGGAGAGGAAAGAGAAGACAGAGAAAGACAGCACATCACGCAGCACACACACAAGCACGCAGCCAGTCACAATCCTTCAATCTGGCATGGAACGTGACATCACAGTCAAAGCCACTTGTTGAGCTCCGTTTTTATCAAAAACTTCCGCAGTTCCTTTGTCACCTTCAGCTGCAAAGTCCTCTGTCAACGACATGCAAGAACAGATTCAACAGATATCTTCAAATATATATTCAAGGCTTCGCTTCAGACATCTAAAGTTATACGCTTGATGCATATAAAGAGAGCGTTTACTTTTCGCTGCTTTAGAAGGAAGCAACTTTCTCGCAATAAGGAGAGGAGGCCACCAACTTTGGGCGCACAGTGCGTGTGCAATCAAATCAAGAAACATTTCATCTCTTTCTCTACTCTATCAAATGTGCACGTACGTTTCAGTATAAACACCTGTGCATTTTAATATTGCTGATTCATAACTATGGGCATATAGGTAAGGGAATCTACATCGTCACCATCGGCGTCTGCAAATACGGATGCTGTGGATTATAAATAGAGGGTCTTACCGGTGCTTCAAACAAACAATCATGCATTCCTATCCGTTGTAATGCACACGACACCACCAATTGACGAGTATACAATTCCCGCAGGCGTGAAACCAAATCGCATGGCGTGTGAAAACGCACTATATAGCACGAAATATGAGATCTGCCGCGTACCCAAAGGGGTCTCGATCTCTCGCTGCGTCGTGGACATGGCACGGAGCCGAGATGCTTTAGTGAGAGAGGACCGCCCACGCGCGCCAGCCGTAATAACGATCTTGATCTGGCGCCACTCACTAAAACGAGCCGTAAAGACAACGCCCATCTCAGTGTCATGTTCTGCTCGGAATAGTTGAACCCCGGGAATGTCCTGAAAAATTTCGTTAGTGGTCGATGGAGCCAGCAAATGCCACGCGCATAACCTCGGTGCCCTGGCTGTTTGTAAACTAGGGTAATCATTGCAGTCCTACCTGCTTCCAGGGTCGTGTATTTTTACGCTTCGATACGTGCGATGTGCACCGTGAAACGTAACCACTCTGCTTGGAGTTGCGGCTCTGCATGAAGTTGCGCCTTAACCAGTGCTGGCCGACCCCCGCCAGACCTGGTTTGTATACCATGCGCGTTAGCAGCATCAGTAGGATATAATAATAATAATAATAATAATAATAATAATAATAATAATAATAATAATAATAATAATAATAACAGGGGTTTTACTTTCTAACACCACGACATGATTATGAGGAACGCCCCAGTGGAGGGCTCTAGAAATTTCTACCACTTAATTAGGGTTTGTGCACCCTAATATAAGCACACGGTATTCGAGCATTCCGCCTCGATGCGGCCGCCTCGGTCGGGATCGAACCCAAGACCTTCAGGTCAGCAGCGGAGCCCCATAAACGCTACACCACCGCGGCGGACAGTGATATAGTATTATTTGCTGAGCTAAACCTAATTATGGCAGCTTCGCACTGGTGGTGCCAAGTCTGAAGAAAGAGCGGAGCTGGGTAGCCTTTCTTTTCATTTTTTATAATGTTTCTTTAGTGTCAGTATGTTTATTGCATCTGTTATTTCTCCTCTGTATCTTTATTTATTTCTATTTCTTTTGTCTCTATCTATACTTTTCTATTTCTCACTCTTTGCACCTTTAATACTCTTTCTTCTATTCTTTGCTCTCCTTCATATATCGCTCTTTCTTTCTGTCTTAATATATTTTGAATGCTTTTCGTGTCGGCTCCTTTCTATCTTTCTGCCTTTTCTCATATCTTTCTATCACTCTTCATTTCTTTCGTTTTAATTATCACTTTCTCTCTTCTTTTCTTTGCTCATCTCTTATTTATTTTGCTGTCGCTTTAATTAGCTCGTCTGTCTTCTTTTCTGTGTATTTCATTTTTCTCTTTCTTTCTATCTCTTTCTTTATTGCTCTCTTTTTCACGAGTTTCGCGTCCTCCAATTCATCAAGTAGACGTTGCTCGTTTAACGCTGGCACCTGCTGTAATCGGCATAGTGGGGGCTTACCCGATCCCTGTAGCCTATACCCACCTGTAGAGTTTCGTGCGACGGAATGCAAGTGCGACGGAATGCACGACGTGCGACGGAATGCAAAAAAATTACATGCTGTCACGCAGTGGTCAAAATGAACTGTCATTTTCAAATGCATTGAGAAGGTCATATGTTATTATTATTATTATTATTATTATTATTATTATTATTATTATTATTATTATTATTATTATTATTATTATTATTATTATTATTATTATTATTATTATTATTATTATTGCATTACATATTATATAGAAACTCCAGGGGCCTCGGGGAATTTCACTGTTGGCGTCCTCGTGAGCTTCCGCATAATATCTAAAGGCGACAACATTAGACCGCGATTGGTACGTTGTACGTGTGAGTGAAGGCGCCTTAGGGCAGCCGACGATTGAGGATCAAGCAGAGATGATCGAAATGCACCGGCGCAAAAGGCTGAGTGGGACTTTCGGAGGATATTGTACGCAGAGCATTCGGGCGTGGCTGCTCGCTTTCTACTTAACAGGGAACCTACGGCTCATACATTTACACGTGAAGTGGTCCATAAGTAGGCGAACTCATGAGTCGACTGACTCAGACTCACTCAGACTACGATAGAGCTGCGAGTCTGATTGAGAGTGAGTAAGGTTTTGGTGAGTTTGAGTCCGAGTGAGTTCGGCTAAGGAAAACATTGATGAGTCTGAGTCTCAGTGAGTCGAAAGCGAATGATTTAAGTCTTAGTGAGTTCCATTTTTCTTTTGCCACCCTATGGTCTCATCTAATCATATTCAGCACGGCTATCAGACATATATGGATCCGCATTTATACTCACGTCTACTCAACGTATTCCAAAGTAGTGTCGTTCATCCACAATATCAATATTTGTTGATCAGAGGCGCTAATTATGTCAGAAGGGCTGTATTGACCTCCGCCTCCCTTACTCTTCCCAGGAAGTTCTTCATAAATATATCTCAAGTTGTCCGCTCTTTCGAAAAAAAAATCACCCCATATCCATGGAATGAATGATGATGAGTGGGACGAAACGTCCATCAATTCGTCCATGCTTCCGTCCATACGTCCCTCCATTCGTAAGTGCGCCTGTTCGTGCGTCCGTTCTTGCGTCTGTCCGTGCACCCGTCTGTACGTGCGTCCATGCGTTCGTTCGTCCGTCCTTCCTTCGGTGTGTCTGTCTGTCCGCTCGTCCGTCCGTTCGTTTGTCCGTCCATCTAGTGAAAACTTCAAGTACCGTCATCTCGCTTCTTTTTATCCTATATTCATCATATACAAAAAGCGCCATCCAGCAGACAAACCAAGGAATATACGAGAGTATGTAGCGAATTTCTGCTGCCAGTGTTTTGTTAACACCGAGAGCATGACAACGAGGCCGTGCTACGTTTTTCGTAACATGTGGACATGCGGATATATATCCGAGGGCGGGTGTATGCCACTGGTATGCGGGTATGTGCCACAGGTTACGCACCACAGGGTCGAAGGACGCACAACGCACGCCATAAGGAGCTTCACCCCTAAAAAAGTATTTACAGGTTTACGAGCACTAATAACTTGTATCCGGAGGTACTGTGTCAAAAGGTTCCAAGAAGAGCACCAACAACGTAAGTAGTGGTGCTAAAGAACATTACACTATGGTCGTAAAAACTAATTCTAGGCCAACGAACTGATAAAGCGACTACTTCGGACTCACTCAGACTCAGACTGAGCTGTTAGTCTGCGTATCAGTTAGTACGGTTAAGTAATATTTTAGTTAGTTTGAGTCCAAGTGAGTCCAGCCGAGGAACATTTTGGTGACTGTGAGTTTCAGTGAGTGCGGGTCTGGAAAATTTTGGTGTAAGTCCGAGTGAGCCCTAAGTGCAAAACGTATTCCATGAGTAAGTCTGAGAGCTCCACAAGTTCTGCCTACCAATGATGTGGTCTCATCGTTCAGTTTAGGTTGAAGCGATACACCGTAGGAAGGTCCCTTCACTGGCCACAGTGGGCGCTTTTCCTTGCGCCATCGCTTTATTTATAATTCACAAATGCTGCAAAGCCTACAAGTTTAGACTCAAGTAGAAGGGGTCATATGAAGTTATAGAATAAGAGTAAAATGTTACAGTAAATGTTCGACATCAGGAATAAAGAGAATGTATTCACAAAGTAGCAAAAGTTATGGCAAACTCAGTCACGGGCTGCAAATGAATGCAAAGTAGGCACCACCCTAACAAAAAAGTTCCAGGCTCTATTCCGCGATGCTCGCAGTCAAGAACATGTGTTCGCTGCCACTTTCAGTCATTCACTGTCCTTGAAAAAAAAAAAAACTTTTTCAGGGTAGTGGTTAAAGCGAAAATTGGGACCAATAAATATGGACGATCATTTATTGTTTTCCTTGAAGACAGTCTCTACTCAGTGTGGCAGATTTTCTGGTAACTTTTTGTGTAGCAGCTCTAAAAAACAAATTTTTCCACTAATTTTCTATGTTTAGTGCCCATCAATTTCATAAGGAGCGGTGGTGAATTGCACCTCATATTTTCCTCAAATTAACATAACGGCTTTCATTTGTAATTTTTATAGTTGGGTAACATCTTCGTCTTCGTCTCTTTTTTTTTTCCTTCGTGGGTTTTCAGATAACCGAAGTATAGTCAAGGTTAGACCTTACCTACGGGCTAAAGACTATTATTCTGAGTTATATAGCAGAATATTATTTTTTTTTTCAAAAAAAGAACACAATTTCTCTAGTGCAGGGAAGCAGATATTCGAAATGTGATTTGGCTAAGTGAGTGTCTTGGAATTTATATTGTAAAGGCAGCCGGTAGAATAACTGAGAACTTTTTCCTTATTATTTTTTTTGTTATCCTTTGCTATTCTCAAATTTTATGCCCCATTGCGGGCACCGCTTGTCTATCCTTGTAAAGCCTTATTGGATTGTCACATACTCATTAACGCAACATTTTTTTACTAATAACGCAGCTGTCTGCATATAACCGGCAAATGTATCTTTAGTAATCACATCAACTAAATCATGAGCAAGGAAGGTAGAAAAGAAAAATAAATTCAAACCTATTTTTTTTATTTACCAGACAAAACTGGAAGGTCGAAAAGGCCAAAAGCCATGAGAACAGCTTGACGAAGACTCTGGTCGGAAAGAAAGAAAGAAAGAAAGAAAGAAAAAAAGAAAGAAAGAAAGAAAGAAAGAAAGAAAGAAAGAAAGAAAGAAAGAAAGAAAGAAAGAAAGAAGGTAGAGAGGTTAACCAGGCACATGCCCGGTGGACTACCCTATGTTGTAAGAATTGAAAAGGGGAGAATAAAAATCTTTAAAAGTCATTAACAAAAAGAATAAAAAACACTAGAAAGCTTAATGCACCACCTTGTAGTAGGTAGGCAAACAACTTTGTTTTCATGAAATATTGATGTAAATAAAGTTGTTGAACTATTACCCCTAGGTAGTGTGATATGTACACCAGAAGAAACATTCACAACTGAAGAAGACTGACTTTTTCGTCAAGGCCTCACTGAAATCCGGAAATAACGAGTCAATTTGCGCGTATATACCAATAACCCGCCGAGCGGAGGCATAGTGCTTCGGAAACCACTGTGATAGAGCTAAATGGTTGTAAAAACTCGTGATCGTAATTTGCTGCAACAATCAAACATTTGGTACCAACGGCTTGCGATAGAAACAAGCTGGTAAGTCTATAAGCAACCATGGTCTTCCTTTTGAAATATTGGCGCAATGTGTGCTCTACGTCAGCCTGTTGATGTCACGCAGCACTCAAACGATGTTTTGCAAAGCGTTGTAAGAGTCAGTTATGGGCTCGGGATAGTGCGTTAAAAAATGACTGGAAAAAGTTCAGCAGGTCTTGAAGATTTTTGGGGGTGAACCTTTACCGAAATCTGCAAAAGCCTGAATACATGTGGTGTTTCGGCGTTGTCCGAACGATAAAGTTCGTCCGTTAGCGAACGCCCGATGCGCGGTAGCATTCGGCGCCTCTATTTCGACAGAATCCATGCGTTGTGCAGCCGCGTCATTTTTTGGCACGCGAAGTTCGCCTTGAAAGTTCGCTCCGCCAACTCCGGCCTTAATTATAATTTCGAGTTTTCAGAACTTCTTATAAGGCTGAAGGTGACGGATTACGTAATTCATACGTATATATTTATGAAAAACAAGACTACCGAAGTATATCCTAAAATGATGAGCCATTGATTGGCATCTTAGTTTTTCTTGTAACTTCATCACCCACTATCTTCGATGGTTTTTCTTTTGTTCAGTTAAGCTAGGTCGGCTGCTCAAAGAGTGGGTTGCTAGCCTTATTTCGCCTTTGTTAGTATCACATTCACCCCTTTGTCCGAGGGGCAAAACTGTAACGTTATTATTATTATTATTATTATTATTATTATTATTATTATTATTATTATTATTATTATTATTATTATTATTATTATTATTATTATTATTATTATTATTATTATTATTATTATTATGACAACAGAGGGAGGAACGAACAGCCGGTCAACGTTTTTTTTTGTCTCTAAAAACTGCTTCCCTAAAATAAGCGCTGGTCATAGTTTGTAGGTACCACTCTTATTCGGGTCGCATGCTGAACAAATGATTCGCTAAAGTGTGATGCCTTCCTGAAGTGCTGAAATGGAAATTTTCAGGGCTCATTTTTCTATTTTTATACACAATAATAACAACAATAATTAACAGACAATAATGCCAAGGGTAGTATAGGGGATGTTATTAGAGAGAGAAAGAGAGAGAGAAAGAGAAAGAAGTAGTGATGAAAAGCAGGGAACTTTACCAAGCTTTGGCTCGGTTAGCTACCCCACACTTGGGGTGAGGAAAAGGGGAACAATAGAAAAGAAAGAGATAAGAATCAAGAAGATTAAGAAAAAGATGGATGTTAATAAAAATGGGAAGGGGGAATAATAAAGAGGAGAGAGATTGAGAAAAAAAAGAAGAGTGAGAAAGAGATGGATAGAAAGAGAGTAAGATAGAGAGTGGAAAATGGCCATTATTAGGTGCCCCTCTCGAAATCAAGGTGGTGTCCTCTTCCGAAAAAAGTTTCTGGCTACGCGGCTGGTGTGCCACAACGAGATCCTCACTCGAGACTCTCGCTCGAGGGTATCGTACGAGGGTATCCACTTTTAAATGCGAAACATTTCTTAGCGAACTTCGGCGACTTTGAGCGTATCTATCTATCTATCTATCTATCTATCTATCTATCTATCTATCTATCTATCTATCTATTTAGCTATCTATCTATCTATCTATCTATCTATCTATCTATCTATCTATCTATCTATCTATCTATCTATCTATCTATCTATCTATCTATCTATCTGGCTGCCTACGACTTTTAGCTCTCCTGGCCGTTTCGATAATGGTATCGATACCAAATTTAGTATGGCAGAACATGACCGCATAAAGAACATATTTGACTAGTCATACCATGAAAATCATGATATATATGTCAAGAATGTCATGATTTACATCTCATGATTCTGCAGCTCTTGCAGTGGTTTCGTTCACATGACATGTTGCAAAACTGCTATGGTATGGCATCATTGCATGGCAAACAAAAGCGACAGACCCTAACAGGAAAATCATGACGTGCGTGTAATGTAACAACATGAATACATGCCGCGCTCCTGATGCACTTGCGGTCGTTTCGCTAGCGTCACATATACCAAGTTCGGTAATACGTGACGTGAACAGACGACATAGGTAAATTACACATCCAAACATGATAGTCACGACATGCGTGCCATGTAAAAACATGATTACATGCCACACTGATGATGCGCTCGTGGCCGTTTCGCTAGCTTCACATATGTCAAATGTGGTATTACGTGACGCCAATGAATGACGAAGGTATGTGACTGGTGCAAACAAGATAATCATGAGATGCGTGTCATGTGAGAACATGACTACATGCCACAGTAGACGCCAGTACATTTCGACGTGACGCGGTGCGCGTGCGCGCCGGCGTTCATTTCGCCGCGTCACGCCGGCGTTGCCACCCCGGGCGCTGGTCCTGCCATGTACTCGCAGGCGCAAACTGCGCTGCGTTGCTTTGACGCATGCGCATTTCAGCGCGTCCGGCGTCCCTCCGTCACGAAAAAAGGGAGACGCAGTGTTGTCCGGGTAACGCATCGGCGCGAAATACAGCAAGTCGCATTTCGCGCCGGTTGCCGTCGGGCCGCGCATGGCGTCAGCCTATAGAGTGCTCGCGTTTTGCTAACGTAGCGTCGCTGTGTGCGCGTGTCAACGCTACATTGGAATATATTGGGCTCTTCGTGATGCACTTGCGGCCGTTTTACTAGCTCCACATATACCATATTTGGTGTTGCGCAACATCAATGGATGACGAAATATATGATTGGTGAAAACAGGATAATCCTGACATGCGTGTCATGTAAGAACATTACAACATACCACGCTCATAGCGTGCTCACGGCCGTTTAGCTAGCTCCACATATACTAAATTTGGTATCACGTGACGTGAATAGATGACGAAGGTAAATGACACATCCAAAAAGGATATTTATGACACGGAAGTCACCTACGGCATCATTTACCTTCTCGTAACATTGGGCTCATCTTAAAGTGACATATCAACATTTCTCATTCACGCTTCGCATATCATCGATTCCCACTGTACGTGGGACCTACCAATTTTTTTCTTCACATTTAGATTACTTGCACTACTAATAATATCCCCAATACTTTTTGTCATTATTGTCTGTTATTGTTCAATATTATCATTCTTGAAGCACCGAAACCTCTGTGTGACCCTTTCTTCACACTCTTCAGGTACTGACAAAATACTAGACGTGGTTCGCCTTGTGGATCTAGTACCGAGTCGCGTTTTCTTACGGAGACGTATTCAGCTGATTTAAATTGCCGAAACGCTGTTTAGAGAATTATCTCTCGTTACGCAGCTTGCTATTTTGGCTTCAGTTTATTATCACCTAACTAGTTACACAAGAAAGTAACCCACTGCAACCACTACATAAGTATCGGATATGACTATGGAATCATCTTTATAACGATGTTAGTGACGCTAGATTCTTAATCGGGTGTTTAAGACACCTGCTACGCGCTAGGCGCGTTCCGCAGGACAAAAAGTAAGCCTTTTTATTCCTTGATAACGACTGTAGTTGCCTGCATGAATTACGTTTGAGACACAACGATGAAGACGAACACGAAAATATCTAAAATAGGGCATGGTTTGTGCGCTTTGCAGGTTTAATGTCAAAACTAATATACATCGTTTTAACCAGCAACTGCTTTGTGTGGTAGCGTTATAGCTGCATCACATTATGATAGAATTATACAGTTGCGGGCGTTGATAGTTTAATTAAATGCATTTTTTTTGTTTTTGTGTGTTTCAATGAGCTATTTCTGAGGGGCTTCCTTGCGAAAGAACATGGTTTCAGCAGCGTAGTCTTTCTTTCTTGTTTTGTTCGCAGATCCAATCAAGAAATTAGGCCGGGCGATGAATTGATATTCGGGATGTCCCATTCTGAAGAAACTAGAAAACATACTTACTCAACAGCGCACATTTTCAAAAACATTGCCACTCGTTTCTTCAGTTATTCCAACTTATTTATTTATTACGGCTAGAGCTTTTATGAGATCAAAATAGGGGTCGTTTTTGGCGCTGTAGTGAGTCTGCCTCTGACGCCGCCACAGCCGCCGGTGTTCGTAACCACTCTCGCATTGGGGTAGCGTTTACTAAGTCATTCAGCCATCGCATTGGCATGGCGGATTCATCCATGTGTGAAAGCTGCAACTGTATAGAGACTATTGAACATCTCTTGTGCCACTGTGCCCAATTTGATGAAGATCGCCGGACTCTCCAGTGTGCCTTGAATAGACTCGATGACCGGCCACCATTTAATGAAGCAAAGATCTTCGGAGCCTGGTCGCGCAGCACATCAGCACAGAAAGCCACACAAGCGCTCCTGAGATACTTGTCAACAACTTCATTGAGGGACCGCCTGTGAAACTCGGCATTGTGTGTGTGATGTGACATGTGTCTATCCTTCTCTTTCTCTTTTACTCCGCTCTCCCCCTCCCCATGTGTAGGGTAGCAAACTGGACTCATAGTCTAGTTAACCTCCCTACCTTTCCTACATTCCTTCTCTCTCTCTCTCTCGCATGAAACAAGAAAAATAATTGAAAATATGAAGGACTCAATGAAATTTGAACGCGGGCCCTTGGCGTGGCATGTCCTACCACTGAGCTACGCCGTTGCGAACTGACCCTTGGTAGACATCACGTTGGGTGAAGAATCTTTTTAAAATATGTACCGACGTGTTTCAGAACAGCAAGGAACAACGAAAGGTCACACTGTGCAGTGAGCGGGTCGTTGACTCTTCAACTCATTACAAAATCCTCAAGAATGATTCTTCATAATCGTCTGCAACAGTATCAACAAAATGCACATAATTCCTTGCAACTATGCAGCGGCTGCAACGCTTTCCCGAAGAATGACGAAGAATGATATAGTGAACTTGGCCAATCCCCCAGCGTGAGTGTATGCCACAGATTCCGGGCTATACACTAGTACTGTCCACGGACCCTTCTGTTTTACGTCATGAAGCCTCTTACATATTTATGGTGTCGTAGATTGCATTTATTGTATAGTGGCTACCCTTCGAGAGTGCTTGTAGTAGTTACCCAAATAGTATTCCCCGCCGCGGTGGTCTAGTGTCTAAGGTACTCGGCTGCTGACCCACAGGTCGCGGGTTCAAATCCCGGCTGCGGCGGCTGCATTTGCGATGTAGGCGGAAATGTCGTAGGCCCGTGGGCTCAGATTTGGGTGCACGTTAAAGAAACCCAGGTGGTCGAAATTTCCGGAGCCCTCCTCTACGGCGTCTCTCATAATTATATTGTGGTTTTGGGATTTTAAACCCCACAAATCAATCAATTACCCAAATAGTATTCAAAAAAGATTCTAGAAAGTTCGCTATCTAGCTTTTGCTGTGACTTTGCTACGCCCTCCACGCAGGCCTGGTGGTCTTTATTATTTATTTATTTATTTATTTATTTATTATTTATTTATTTATTTATTTATTTATTTATTTATTTATTCTCTTTAGTGTCTATATTTCTTTTTATTTCATTTATCGCCGCATTATGTCGAGAAGTAGCATAGCTGAGTTAATGCTCGTTACTTCATGCAGCAACCCAGGTATGAGATTTTTTTTTAATTCAGAATATAACAGCATAGGAAGAGTGAAAGTCGAGATGCTGAGCATGTATCGTTTGCAGAAGTTTCGTGCAAATGGTAGACAGCGAAATACACGTTACCACGCTTTGTTAACCCGCCTGTTTCCTTTGCTAGTTAACCTTTCTGCTTTTGCTCTATCTTTCGTATTTATTCCTCTGGAGACTGATACAGTATAGTCAGCTTGAATGGTCCTGAAACACAATTCGTGGTTGGTGAAAAGACCCATGCCGCATAAAGCAGCTGTTGCTGTGAACCCTCTAGATGTATAAAGATTCTTCTCAACCATGGCTTCTCAATGTGGGTTGCGTAGGCTCTTCCTACCGGTTCCGCAAGCCGTTGATCACTTTTCCTTCGTTCCACACTCGCCAAGTCACTCAGATGGTAAAGAAGCTTGTATTACTCACGCCCAAGTGGTGTTAATGAGCACAAGCTGCGCAGTAAATCCTGCCAGCAGCTTGTGGCCAGCCAGACTCAAACAGTGGGCTGTGTGGTAAAACTGTTACACTTGAATAATGGAGGCATTTTATCACCCTCACGCACATTTCTCCTGTTTGAGTATAGCTGCCAAGTATGAGGCCCTAGACATGCTGTTGCTATTCGCAAAAACATTCGCTTGTGACCAGGCACACTAGTACCTGTAAAAGAGGCACAGGTATACTGGCTTAATCCAGCCACCGGACGACCCTGAGTGTGACAGGGCTTCGAATTGATCTGTTAGCGCAAAGAAAATGAGTTTAGTTGCATGTGAATGAATGCTTTTTATACCCTTTCTTTTGAATTTATCGCACGTGACTGCATGTGGCGTGAAACAAATGAAAAATGCTTGCACAAAAGTGGAAGGAGGGGTGGAAGGAGGTTCCTTGGCGCTTAATGGAGCTTAAAAAGGTTACTTGGACCAACATGCTTAAGAACCCCTGCTCTAAACAACACTGAACACAACTGGACTCAAGTTTCTTCTCTTGGCTTGTTCTTTAACTTGTTGTGACTACTTACTTTCTACGCTTAATTCTAGCCAAACCATCATTTTTACTGTTCTAAACCTGTTCATTCTGTCCGGCATTTTCTCTTTTCGTTTTCTCGTAATGCCCCTTCCAGACCTGACAATTTTTTGTCAAACCGTCTACTTCCGTAATACACAGTATACACCTACTTCAGCCTAGTTATCCTGGGAATTCAGATCACAAAGTCTTGTTTTGTGATTCTATACCTAACTGATACGGCTACTTGCGTAGTTTACTGCTCCTCAGTACCAATATCGCATTACATATTTGACTAGCATATAATGTTTTCCATTCCACCCTTTTTATATTACGCGTCATAATGATTGGTTTTTTTCGAAGAAGGTGCTATATGACGAGCGAATCTCTTAAAAAACTTCTTTCCAACGCTTATAGTAATCATTTGCTTGTATACGCATCATAGACTTGGAGTCTCAGTTGAACTACGGCAATGAACTGGAGGGAGAACAAAGTCGTTTCATTGCCTTTATCTTTTCGAATTATAACCACAGCCAGTGTTTCCAAGTTAACCTTCTCGAAAAGAGAAGCTTGATTCATTTGCTGATGCATACTTGGTAAAGTGAAGTCCAGTGAATGGAACAAGAAGGTGAAAATTATGGGACGAGCGCTATTAATAAACATGGTCATTTCTTGTAAATAACAACTCGTCACAACTGGGCAATATGCGCATGAGCACAAGAAACTCGGTTACCAATAAAAAAGAACAAAAGGAAAAAAACAGGCAAGCTTGCAAACTCTGGTGACAACAATAACAAGTGACAAATATTTGCGTTTACATTTGCCACGTGTTTTTCATGACACATATATAACCTGGTGTTTTTTCTTCGACCATGTAACAACTTTATTAACTATGCGAAACTCCTACATTTTATTTTGCCTCAATCATATAATGACCACAAAATATGCTGCACTGGTTGTACTTGTGTAGATGTAACAGAATGTCAATAATGGCTGCTGCATCTTTTCTCGGTCTTTTTTTTATGAAAACCACATTCTCTGCGGGCTCATTAGCTTTGGTGCCATTGTCCCCACGATAGTTTCATAGATTCAGTACAATAATTATAAGCATTGAGTACAATAATTATAAGCGCGTACGTGCACAACGTATACTCTAGAGAATAAATAAAATCTGGACTTCAGTGCCCTTAAGATACTGTGAGTAGTGAGAGAAGTGGTAGTGACGGGGCTCTGTATTCATATAGAAAATCTGGGGCTGCGCGAGACCGTGCCGTGTAGTCTCGAGCTGACTATTCATGCTTCTCTTTCTTACTCCTCTTCCTTTCTATCTATTTCCGTTCTATTATTCTCCCTTTCCCCCACCCCAAGTGCAGGGTAGCCAACCGAGCCAAGCTTGGTTAACCTCCCGGCCTTTCCTCTCTATTTCTCTCTCTCTCTCTCTCTCTCTCTCTCTCTCTCTCTCTCTCTCTCTCTCTCTCTCTCTCTCTCTCTGGGGCTCAACGTACACCTAAATCTAAGTGTAGAAAGGTCTTCGCAATCAGCCCCTCTGCGACAGCGTCCGCCGCGTTCCGCAATAAAAGCCGTGGAGGCGATGCTGTGAATATGGTGGACAACAAGCACTTGTCACCCCTGACCATTGTCTTCATTATTATTATTATTATTATTATTATTATTATTATTATTATTATTATTATTATTATTATTACTATTCTATAGCGACTTGCTACACCATAATGGGGCTAGGTTAACAGACCAGAATAAAAGAAAACACAGAAGTAGATAGAAACCAGAGCCCGTGCCCACACTATTACTGCTTCTCAAAGCTCGGTATGACAGTTAGTACTACATAGAACTCATTTGCACTTGTAAAAGCCTTGGAATATTTTTATGCACTGAGACAACCAAGTTCGCTCTCAAGAACATCCTTTCATTTTAGTTTAAACTATTTTCCAAGACAGCATCAACACCCAGTAGTCGTTATCAGCGAAGTACGGGAGCGTGAGTGAATCCCATTTTGTTTTAAAACGACTATGTATCATGGGAATGAGGTGACTAACGTAGCTGTCTTGGCCCAATTGGCCGAAGGGCTAGTCGCAGGACGGCAACAGCCACACTCGCGTACAGCGCCAGAAATACGCAGTTGTGCAGCGACATGAGCGAAGGGCACCGAGTCACGCATTCTTTCGCGAGGTGCCATTCCCTGCAGCCCATGTGCCGCATGCGAGTCCGACGGCGGCGCTACTCTGCCGCAAACATATCATCAGCAAGCAGTCTTTCTCCTCGCCCGTGACGGTACTTTCTACTTCGGGCCGGTCGTCCTGAGCCTAGTCAGGGAGAGACCGAGTGTAGCTCGCTGCCAAGTAGAACGCCACCAACCTGAGACAGCGCCCATAACCGCCTAGACAAGAAGAAACAATGAGAACGGCAACCACACATCACCCGGAAAAAGAGGGTGTCTTTAGCCGCTCTCGAAGCGAGACAAGGGCGTCCGTTCACAAAGCGCACACTCGACGGTTCTTTCGGGAGCGCACCCAGGGGCTTCCTACTGAAACGCTGCTCGCCAAGCGTGGTGCCAGGTCGTGGCCTGGCTGAAACGCGGCAAGAACTTATTCTCGAAGCTGGAAAACTAGCCGTCCTTGGCGACAGCAACTGCTGCTGCTGCATCAGCGGGTGCCTGCTCCCTCTCGTCCGGAGTGTGCCGCTTCCAGACTCGCCTGAGCAGCGGATCGAAGGTGGCACGGGGACGTGCTACGTGTTTCGTACCCAAAGTGGTGTCACTTCGGGGAGACTCTTACAAACTTCACATGCTGCATGGGTAATCGAGCCAGCATCACTGCTTCGGCTGCTTCACGCCGTATTTAAAGGTGGATGAATGGCTGAATGGATGACTGACTGGATGGATGAAAGGGTCGGATAGATGTTATAAGCAAATTTATTAAAGCAAAGTGCCAGTCAGTACCCCAAAAACCACTGTTTTTACCCTTTTCTGACTTCATTTACGGTACTTTAGATTTGATTCGTGGCTCCTCCTAATAAACCACGTCCTCCTAAAAAATTATTATATTTGTGAAATATGTCTTGCATTGCCTCCATTACGTTTGCGGCAGCAATATTCCGGCAATGCTTAGCTTTTCTCATCAGCGCATTTCCTTAGCTACCCTCGATATTTGAATCATTGGCCTCGCCAAGGCGAATGCGTCCTTCTTTGCCCATAAATGAGCACTACAGTTTCAGAATATGAGCAGCCGTTACTGATTGATTGATATGTGGGGTTTAACGTCCGAAAACCACTATATGATTATGAGAGACGCCGTAGTGGAGGGCTCCGGAAATTTAGACCACCTGGGGTTCTTTAACGTGCACCCAAATCGAGCAGCCGTTACTGAGCCATCACTAAATGTTACATTCAACGAGTGATCAGTAATGTTTTTGTTATAGTCCCCATTTGAAGTGCCTTTAGAAGTACGGTTTTGAAGTACCATTTCCCTTGTACTGATCTGGCTTGAGACTATAGCCCACTATTTTTTTCGTTATCATAATTTATTTTGTGGCGTTACCAATTTTCGTTTTTCGACACGAATTCATAATGTTTGTCTTTTGCAGTTAGTTTATTACGCTGTTTTGTACCGCTTACTTCAGGTTCAACTTCATTTTTTTCCGCCTCTGATTATGTGAATCGCTTTTCTTCTTTTACAAATAAGGGTTTCCAACATGTTCTTCGTTGTTATACAGTCCAAAGGTACTCTTTGTAACCTATTATGGCACTGGGTTTTCAAACGTTATTCAAGGAACGATGCTTTACTTTACCGCCTTTGGCACACACACACACACACACGCACGCACGCACACGCACGCAAACGCGCGCACACGCACACACACACACACACACACAACTTTTTCTTCTTACATTGCTAGAGTGCACGTAAACTCCAGCTCACCGAAAGTTCTGTAGCTCCCTACTAAGGCCTCTCTCGCGATTATACCGTCATTTAACGATGATAAACCCCCACATAAAACGTTATTTTTATACGATTTGGGTACTTTAGTTCGTACCTTTAATACAATGTAGTCTGTATTGTCAGTTTATAGTTAACATCGATCTTCCACTCGGCCGTATTTTGATCATCTGACTATACGTATACCGCTAAACCTGGTCTCTCGCCGACTTAAACAATCAAAATTTGGGCTTTGCCCTCTTTAAATATTGCCAGTATAGCTGTCTTTCTCAGTAGCCGTAAACAGAGTTATACAAATTGTTGACTCCTGACCCGGGAGACGCTGCACCCCCTTCAAAGCGTTATGATATTTCCCTAAATAAAACACTTGCAATGTTTTGTTCACATATTCTTAAAAAGGGGCCGACTCCAATAGCCCGTCGAGGCTCATCTACCTGCACAGCCATCGCGGTTTCCACATAGGGGTCAGTACTATGAATACCTGGTCAGTATGGTCAGTACTATGGCTATCTTAGCCAACATGCACCATCTTGCTTTGTCGTCGTTCAAGCAATAATGTTTCCATTGAAAAACGAGTTAAGTAGCGAAAATGCACCATTGTCTAAACTTCTTATTTGGGAAGTGCATCCAATGTGTGCTATTTGTAGTCATTTTTTTTCTACAAGCAAAAACTAATATGCTCTTTTGATGCCTAAAATAACCCACATATTTCATGCATAAAATCCCTCGGGAAGATTCCTGCCCGCATGTGCGATGTCAAATAACGAGGGTATGAGAAGCGTGTTATAATTTTTTCTGAAGATGATTAATATCTACAAACAGAATAGTGACGTAAGTTGATAGGAGCGTGAAGTTAACGTAGGTTTCTTACATGGGCGAAATTTCTAATCAAAACTGATCAACTTAGCTTTCGTTTGAAAACCTACCGAATCAATTAGTTTCCAATTTAAAAGTAGCCATATCATCAGTGCATTTCAATAAAAACGAGAGAGATCCTTAATTAGCTAGAAGGTGGACCTCGAACACCTCGTGATTCCTCCAGGACTTTACTGATGTGACGCTACACTCCTTTGTGTGGGTTATGGTCGGGTTTCGCATTTACGCACGCGTACGCATCCCGCATAGGGATGGCCGACACCAAAGGCAGTGTTGAAACTATTCAACATTTTTCGCGTGAATGCACACAGTACTGTTTACAGAGACAGGCCATTTGCAATAAGTTCCATAAGCTAGACGACCTAACTCGTTCGGAATAACGATTCCTGCGCCAACGACCACACCTAACATCTCAAAAGAAGGCTGTCCAAGCGCTACTGCGCTTCCTGTGTTCAAGTGGCCTCTCAGAACAACTTTCAACTGAACGTCCTGCGTGTGTGTGCACTTGTGTGTGTGTGTTAGTGAGTGAAAAAGAGAGAAAAAGAGAGAGAGTGTGTGTGGGGGGGGGGTGTTTATTGTTATTTATCTCTCTCTTTCCCTCTCTCTCTCTCTCTGTGCGTGTTCTGTACAACCTATATTTCCCCACCCTTATACGCAGGGCAGCAAGCGATTACTTTTATTACGTTACCCACCCAGCAACATTTTTGTTTCATCTATTTCTCTGTGCTCGTGATTAAAAAATCAACCTTTCTCCTTGCAGCGCATTTCACATCTGAACCAGTTATCATTCTATTGTGATTTTGTTCCAAGGGAGGAAACTTAAAATCAATAAAAATATAATTGAGGTTGGAGACGCGTCCGTTCCAAGAAGTCGTTTAAATGCAGAAGCAGTTTACAGACGGAGGCTGTCTTGCTTGATATATTTTACAGAGAACGCTGTTATGGGATCACAACCAGGCTCGCGTGCGCAGTTGTCCGCCGCCGCCGCCTCTAGTGTGCGTAACCACTTTCACGCGAAATAAGAAAAAAATAAGCAAATGAGAAACATTAGGTACACAAGGGGATTGGAACCCAGGACTCCAGCGTACCAGCCCCGTATTCTACGACAGAATAACGTCAATGTTTCAAACTGTGTTGCAAACTGGCCTGAGGTATGCTTGATATCGAGAGAGTAATCACGTTAATAGAAGTAATAACTCATATAAGTGCAGCAAAGCAACAACTAGGTGTCACACAATGTCGATTGCGTAACGAGTGGATCATCTAATGCTGCAATCTATTACAAAAAGCTTCAGGCATAATTCTTCAACTTTGTGAGCCCCAGCATTGAGCTACATCAGCTGGAAAATTGCACAAAATTCCTGGTAAGTATGCCGTGGGTACCATGCTTCTCCTAAAAATAACGAAGGATGGCATAGTGAATTCCCCCTCCCCTCCCACACACAAAATTTACGATGATTTATGGCCTAGTGGGGACTCTACAAGTGTGCTTGTATCAATTATCCAATGTATGTTTAACAATTAAAGGCGCTGAAAGGCCGCTCTTCCAGCTTTCGCTGTGACTGCACTGCGCTCTGGCGTTTTTGTAAAACGACTCGGCACTTCTTTGTGTCCTTTGATCCCATCACTGTTTCGAAAAAAAAGAATGTTTGAATAACTTTCTTGAAATTTTGCCGTTTAATTATTAGAGTTCATTATTATTTCCTTTTGGGACCTCTACTTGGACCTACTGCCACAGCCACGTTTGCTTCGCGGTTGTCCAGGTGTTTCTGAAAGAGTCCAAACTGGCGTTTTGCTCTGCTGACATTTCATATTGCATTGCCAATTCTCGGGAAATGAATAGGCATTGGTGAGTGCCACTCTCCCAAACAAAATTTTTTGTCGTGTTATGAAACAATTGTAAAACGGTGGAAGGTGTATGACTCTATATAAGTTATAGCCACTTTAGTTTCTTCAACATGCCCCTAAATTTGAAAACGCGCTTATTCAGTTTTTTTTGTTTTTTTTTGCGCTTTCATTAAAGAGACGTCTGTCCATTGTGTACGGAGGAAAATACTACTTGTAGTTGAATACGGAGAACTTACTATAATAACTGAGAAAAGAAAAATATTAATATTATAAATCTTCGTGCACCAAGCCAGGACCTCGAGCTCATTCCTGGGGCACTCTGTAAGAGCACCCTGGGATAGTTGTGACCCCATCTGCTATTGTTAAACGATCGTCTATATGTAGGCACAGGAGTCCTTGTTAAATGCTATTTCTAAACTTTTCTTCACTCCATAGTTCATAACACCAGGGCTGAAATTTTAGCAGCTCCTTTTTTTGCTCACAGCCGTAAGAGTGTGTAGCGCTTTGTTGTAACTTTAAAAAGAAGCAAATAACTGCCACACATCAATCATGTAAGACAAAGCAGCCCACTTGTTGCATTTCAGGTAACATGCCGTTTTCTCTAACGTGACCGTGGTACGATGCACACGCATGCAAATTTTCTCACTTTGTCACGGGTGGTTATTGCCTGTCGTGGCAAAGCAAGCATCTTTTTCGTGCTCTTGTCTCTCTCGGTTTTTATACCGCCTGGATCTGGGCCAAGGAGCTTTATTATGAATATCTCAAATAATTAACTGTGACATTTTGCATGTCTAGTAAATGAGGATGCCACAAATTCTAATTCTCTGCAGAGTTTCCACATAAACAACTACCTTAAAGTTTATAACAAAAATGTTAATCATCACATTTTTATTAGTATGCACATTGCAATTTATGTCTGAAAATTGAGGGTGCCACAAATATTTACTCTCTACCGGGTTTATATATAAACAGCATGCTTCAAATTTATTATGAAAATATTATTCATCACATTTAAATGAATATGTACACTGTAACTTCAGTAGCAGCCGTGTAATTTGTCTGCGTACGTGACAGCTGCATTTTTTTTTGATCGGCCGTTCATAAACAGTCTGCAATCGCCAATAAAGAAAAACCAGACGTGATACACAAGCTTTCAAGCCTTAAAATTAATCCCAGTTCTATAAACCATTCTTTGCTGGTTCAACATGCGCTGACTTGCATCGTCAACAACATAGCCGACATGCGATTGCATTGTTTCTTAAGAGCAGTTCTGATGTATCATAATATTTTGTAAACGCAAGACGAGACTTGTTTTTGCGAAATTTGCGACGCCATCTTCATTCGCCTGAAATAGCAGTGATTATTTATCCAAAATAAAATAGTTTTTAATGTCCATATGTTTGAGTTTAATTAAAGTATAATCCACGTGCATTGTATAGATTTTCAGGTATAATATTAGGCCAAATGAGGCAAACCAAGAAGCCATTAAAAAATTGCAATGTTGACATGCTAGCAAAGAAAAAAAAGAAAAATCAAAGCTGGTATTATTGACTCATTTGTACACTTTGGAATGCTGTTGTTAAAAAAAAGCGTCACACGAAACAACTTATTTTTTTTTTGCAGACAACATGATATTCCGTGATGTTCAAAAGGCTCTCATTAAATTATTGTGGAATGTCACCTGTATTGATTTTAGTCCTATTCTTGCCAATTTTGTCTGTACAAACAACACCCATAGTCATTCCCCTCTCAGCTCTCTGTTACCCCCACTCTCCTTCACCAAAACAGAGCAGCGGGCTGGCACTTCAATCCAGGCCTACCTCTCAGCATATCTTTTCCATTAAATGAGCCTCCTCTTCGTGTGCCGTTTTTCATACTCGGTTATGTTTTCTTTTCTATTCATTTATAAAATGTGGAAGGAGCTCAAAATAGACGAGATGAGCGAAGAAACACACTTCTAAGATTCATTCGTAAGTTTCCTTTGTTTAAAAATATCAAGCATAATCTTACACGGCACGGTGCTTCTTTTGTGAACGCCGTTTATTTAGCTGTTATCTCATCGTACGCTTCATTCTTATGTGTTGTGCCTCCGGAAAGCTTAAGAGAACCCGCACACAACGCGTTCGAACGACAATGCTATTGAAGTCGGGTACAGGAACTTCAAGCCACGGTCGACTTTCCAAAGATTGTCCAAAAGTCACCCCTATTTCAGTTATTGCTCCCCTCCGTGTTTACATTCCGACGCTTAACAACTCTTAATGAGAGGCACTTCGAGTGGGCCCAAAACTTGTTTAGTTGTACCTCCTGAATCAGGCCACGTGAATTCGTTGCCTCTTCAAGAAAATAGTAGGTGCAAAAGAATCGATGTGAAACTGATTTATTTTTCGGTGGGGCTTTACTAACGCAAGCGTAAAGTTAATGGCTCTGCCCAGTATATGTGGAGGAAGCTTCGAATATTTGTTCTCGTTCTCAGAGGCTAAAGGTAACAGCCATGACAAATACTCGTTTAACCGCCGTGTTTGGACGACAACATGTTAAGTGCAAAAGTTCACTAACGAAACGGGCGTTTTCGCCAAGCGTAAAACGCCATTTGCCATCCTTGTTCTTGTCGGTGCGATTTCATTCCGAAAGATCCAAATAAGGTCAATGGTACCCGCGATAACCATGCTGCGACAATTTCACCTAAAGAGCGGCCCCATCGTATGTAGCCTACGACCTTTTTTTTCTGATTGCTGAAAGTAATCACGACTCTTTCGTGTATACTAGACATGTATGAATGTACGCGAAGCCAGAAGCTAGGACAGACGGGACATTCTTGGGCCTTCGTCCTTTTTTCGCGCTTCAAGTACATTCCCTAGTTCTTACAACTCACCCAAGTTTCATCGTTTGATAATCATGAGCATCGCCGTCATCATCACCCTTTTTTATGTTCACTGCCACAGAAAAACCTCTTAATTCCGTCGCTCCAGCTAACTCACAGCCATCCTCGTCCACGCTTCCCATCTCTCGGTATTCGTTTCAGCATTCTAAGTGACCTTCTGCTATTTGTCGGCTCATGACATCACCTGCCCAGATCCATTTTAATACAACAGCATTAAGTAGCTCATTTCGCAGATATTTCCGCGTCTGCCTCGGTGTTGGCGTGATAAATAACAATAACAATAATGTCCGGAGTTTTACATCTCAAAACAACAATATAATTTTAAGAAAGCCGTAGTAGAGGGCTCCGAAAATATTGACCATCTGGTGTTCTTTAACGTCCACTGACATTGCACAGGACACGGGCCTCTGCCATTTCGCCTCCATCAAAATACGACAGCCGTGGCCGGGTTTGAAACCGCCACCTTTGTGGTCAGCAGCCGAGCACCGTAGACATTGTTAAACCGAGGCAGACTGGGGGCGTCGTTGGCTGTGAGAGAAGAATAGTCTTGTCCGTGACCAAAAAAATCTAGAATGCTGTAGATAAAATAAGTACTAAACGTTTCTGAGTCCGAGTGACATTCGAACCCAGGATGTTTGCGTAGCAAGTAGGTGTTCCACCACACAACCACGCATATGCTTTGAAATGCTGTGAAAATAACTTCTTTTGCTTGGAAATGCAGTGCAAATAATCATGTTTTAAAAACCCTCGCGTCCTGTATACATGCTTCCTAATACATTTAATATCGCAATATTACTGCGTTGAACAAACGTACATTGCCATCGGGCGTCATAATGTGTGAATAAAATAATGACTTCGTGATTTAATATTATTATTTGGGGCACAAAGTGCCCAAAACTACAAAATTATTATGAGAGATGCTGTATTAGAAGGGCTCCAGAAATTTCTACCATGTGGGTTTTTTAACGAGCACTGACGTCGCTCAGTACAGGGGCCTCTGGCATTTCGCATACATCGACATGCGTTTGGCGCGGCCGACTTCGTTGCTTGAAGCAGGCCACCCATTATAAGAGGCATACACTTTACTGCACGTATTCCCTTAAGACCACGTAGTGGTTGCGGGCAAGTTCCAAAGCATTTCACGCACATGATGGCTCATAGTTTAAAACATACTACTCATTACATATAATGCGAAAGCTTCACTGTCACAAGCTACTTTCAACTTTATCGATGAGGTTGTAGCTATCCTAAATTTACACTTCCCGTTTGAAATCATACAAAAACGTTTGCACTAGGGGACAGGGTATCGCTTTCGCGTTAGCTGAAAGGTTCCCCAATGTTTCCCTTCTTAATATTTAGTACGATATTGGCTACCCCATTTCGTTTCTGATTGACTTTGTTGTCTTCCTGTGTCCATGGACTTGCCCCTGACTTTTTTGTTTCGTCGAAGGTTGGGTGAGCCCTAACTGCTCTAGCCTCTTCCTGATTCTACAGGTTTAGAATAACAGAGAGCTGAACTAGCTCGTAGGTATTCATGCTTCACGTTTGTACTCACGTTTACTTAGACGCATTCCAAAGCATTGTCGTTCATACAGCATTTTCAAATGTATTGATCAGAGGCTCAGATTACGTAGGGGCAGCTTTGAGGTCCTCCTTTCATTTACTTTTCCAGAGAAGTTTTACAGCGAAAGCTGTTATCAGATCAGAACACGGGTCACGAGCAGCGCCGTAGTTGTCCGCCGCCGCTACCGGCGTCCGTAAGCAGTATCGCAAGAAACAAAAAAAAAACTCAGTAAATGAAGAACACCAAGGACACACTCGGATTCAACCCCGGGTCCACTGCGTGCTAGCCCAGCATTCCACCACTGAGTCACGCATGTGCTTGCAGCTCATTTACAAAATGGCCTTAGGCAGGATCGATGTCCGGAAAGGAATCGCGTTAATGTGAGTAATAGAGCGTTTTAGAACATCAAGAGAACAACCAGGCGTCAGACAATGTTAATTGCGTCCAATTATCCAACCCATTACAAAAACTTGTTCTTGTTCACCTATACTAACTGTGGCGCATACCCACTTAAGGAATAATTCTTCATCGTCGCCAGCCACTGCATGAACAATTGGCACGAAATTCCTTGCAAGTGTTTAGCGGATACCACGATTCTCAGAAGAATGACGAAAAATAGCATCGCGAATGCCGGCCTACTACCCAAAAGTTTATTATTAATGCCATAGTGGCTATGCAACAGTTACCCAATGAGTGTTTAGAAAAGGCTCTAAACGGTCGCTCTTCTACCTTTCGCTTGACAGTGCTGCTCGTTCCGCGCAGACCAGGCGTTTTTTTTTGCTTAGTATTTCTTATGTTGGTATCTATTTCCCGAAAAAGAACCTTACTTGTTTGCGAGCACTCATAACTCGTATTCAAAGGTACTATATTAAAAGGCGCCAAGAAGAGCTCCGGTTACGTGAGATATTGGTGTTAAAAAGCACTGACACTATAGTCAAAGTTAACTAGGCTAACGGACTTAGGAGTCGACTTACTCAGTCTCACTCAGACTCAGATCGCGCCGAGAGTGAGTCTGAGTTAGTGCAGGTGAGTAATGTTTCGGTGTTCGAGACGGAGTGAGCCCGGCTGAGGAACATTTTTGTCGGTGTAAGTCTGAGCGACTCTAGCTCAGAAAAATTGTGTTGAGTCTGAGTTCGAGGGAGCCCTGAGCGCAAAATATATTATACGAGTAAATCTGAGTGAGCTCCACAAGTTTCGCCAACTTATTATCAAGTGTGATCCTTGTCCTATTTTAAATTACCTTTGTTATTATTTTGTTACAACCCTGAAAACAGGCGGATCTGTTTGCAGTTCTTCCGTCATGCACGTTTCCCTTTTTTGAATATTACTAAAATGCTGGCCATTTTTTAATCAGTCGTACATTAAAATTTCAAGGCATATTTTATGGTTTTGCAAGCTCCATAAATACAATGTTGCTTTGATCTTATGAAAGAAATGGGTAGCTATGCCATTGTCTCCAGCCGCTTTTTTTGCGGGCATTCCTTGTAGCGACTTTCTAACGTCGTCGATAATTGCGCTTGGGACTTCGTCTCATGATCGCTTTTGCTTTCACTTGAAGTAGGTCCATTTCAAGTTCAGTTGTGCAGTTTAAGTAATAGTTCTCAATGGCCTTCCCTATGTCATTAAAATTGTTTACAATATTGCCTTACTTATTTTTAAGGCATGTATTTTGGGTCTTTAAATATGAGTTCACTTTTTGTTTTTATCTGCCTTGATTCTGCCACTCTTCTTTGCTGCTGCCTTCAACTCTTTGACGTCATAGTCCGTATGTCGTTGTGTTTACTTAAATTCAGCAGTTTTGGCAGCTCAGCAAATTCCATTTTGTATCTGGATGTAGTTACTTTTATCTGTCGTCGTTTGTGTGAAGTATTTAGTGATGTCAGATGGTTTGCTTTATTCTCGCTATGCTGCTATGCCTCTAACTTCAACTGATGCTTCATAAATCACTTTAGTTACAGTTTCGCTCATATCTTTCTTCTCTTCATTTTCTTGTTGTTCTAAAACGTTCTACTTGTTCTCCATTGCAATCTTGAATTCATCTGTTTTAACCCGATTAAATCCAACGTCATCTGTTTCTCAGCGTTTAATTTTGTTCTGGCTCTAGAAGTGGAGTATAACCATGGCCCTCGCCAACCTATGATCCCCACTTTTTTATATCACCTGCAACTCTTACACCTGGTAATATGCCTATATTCATGCACATAATGAAATCTGTTTTGGACTTTGTTCCTTTGTTATACTGAAGTCGCATCTTAAAAATTGAATTTCTTTCATCGCTCGTGGAGCCGCTATCTAAATATATCTTCCTCTTCTCCACGCAGACGCGGCGCAAGAGTAAAGCCTACCAAGTGCTCCTCGAAGGCGACCAGCTGATCTGCATCAATGGGCAGCCGTGCGATAACCTTAGCCACGATGAAGCCATGGCCCTTGTCGAGTCCGGCTGCCCCGAGTTGGTCATCGAAGTGCGCAGGTTAGTTGCCACTCGCATCCGGCTTCATTTTGCCTTAATAAGTTCGCGTCCACTTTCGTTTTGTTTACCGGAAAGCATACCTGGCATTATCAAAGAGCTTAAGCCTAACTTAAGACGAAAAAGAAGTGTCTTTTAGATGGCTACTGGCGTCTTCATTCCTGTGGCCGGGTATTTTGACACATCGAAACAGAAGCCTCTCGCTATTCATTTGTTCTCAAATTAAAAGTTTGATGGAGACAGTAAGCTCAGCTGCTTTGAATGAGAAAACTGTATATAAAGTGAATATGATCAAACGATGGCTTCACAGGAGCATGTCGTGTCGATGCTGCACTTGGGAAGCTTTCATTGACTCTGAAGCTTCAGACAAGACATACAAAACGTGACTGGCGTTCAGACATGCTGTTTTTTAGATGCGGAAGCATCTTATACTCGCGCCTTGTAGTGCGCCGTCCGCACCGCTTCTCGAACATTCGACAGCTGACGCGCGCGCATGCGCCGTCGCGCCGTCGCCCACCATCTGTGCCGCGCGCGCTTCTCCTTCGAGAACATTCGACAGCTGACAGCGCATGCGCCGTCGCGCCGTCGCCATCTGTGCCGCGCGCGCGCTTCTCCTTCGAGAACATTCGACAGCTGACAGCGCATGCGCCGTCGCGCTGTATATATACTCAAGGTCGGCGCTCGCTCGCTCAGTTGCCGCTCGTCCGTTGGTTTGTACGGCGCGTCGACGTCCGAAGTCGCGGTGAAATGAATGCCAACGAATCCACAAACAGAATGATCGACGTCCCTAAGCCATCGTCCTCAAAGTTCGTCGCAATAAATAAAACACCGCCCTTTCGCGTACGTGCCGTACGTGTTCACTCATTTAACACCCCATTTCACAACCACGTTAACCAATTTAGCCATCGACCCAAGTAAGTCGCAATTTAACACCCGTTAACCAATTTCCGCATCCTCCTCAGTGTTCCTCCGAGGGAAGCTGCGGGCAATTTTTTTTTATCGCTGCAGGTCATCTGAACTTGACCGAGTGATTGAGAGATTACACTGTACATATAAAATCTTTCTTCCGAATATCGCACCCTGTCTCTCGTTTAACGTGGCAGTTTGCTCACGTGAGACTGAACACACTTCGGAGGCGTTCTTGGAAGCAGTTAGATCATGTACGGACAGCATACGATTTTTATCTTATTCATGCACACGCGCGAAGAATCCCTTCATACACATGCAGGGAGTAAAAACAAAATGGCAATAAGGGGTGTTCCTGATGCAAAAAAAAAGTGCCGTCGATGACTTCACAAATAAAGGTTTTAAATTTTGATGTTTACAGTCCATCATATTTGCAGCCAGCGCCGTTCTTCTAGGTACTGAAATTGCCTTCACTTCCGTGTTATTTTAGGGCCTGACGCATATGGCGATGGACCATTTTATCACGCAAAGTTTTGCGAACGGAAACATTTAAATGTGTCCAAAGTAATTTTCGAGACCCGGAAATAAGCTTTCTTTCTCTAAGCATCATCCCTTGCTGAGCTGAAAAATAAAACCATAACTAAAACAAGTGGGTATCGCGTGCCTTCTTCTTTCCCTCGAACGCGCAAGTTTCGAGGAAAAGCCCCTTTCATGGCTAAGCTTTCTTAACACATAAGCGTACGGACGCCGTCGCTGTATGCGCCAGACAGCTCTTGCGGTATCGCAAAAGTTCCGCGAAATTCGACGGATTTTACATGAACCAGTCCAGTACATCGTTAAACATGGTCGCTAATCGAGTATCACTGAACACAAAAAAAGTTGTGCATACGGTTCTCTCCTCCGAATAAGCGGACTTTACTCATTTTTTAAATCTCTCATCTTTTCAATTTTTTTCCGCACAACTTTCAAAATTTGAGGCGTTTTGCTAAACGTACCTTCTTTAATAATACTTGCTGATTGTTCGAAATTTACGCTCCTAAAATCCGACATAATTATTGGACACCGTAAGGCAGCAATCCGTTTTTTTTTATTATTTGAGGTTGTTTAACGTGCATCTATATCTAAGAACACAGGCCTCTAGAATTTCACCGACATCGAAATGCGGCCGCTGCAACCAGTGACCTTCGGGTCATCCCGCGACCGGCCGCAACGTCTGCATTCGAGCACCACAGACACTAGACCACCGAGGCGAACGCACGTTTTAAAGTTCATTTTTGAACGCAGCTTTTAAGCGGGCTTTTTTTTGCGTTGAGCGGCGTCACCACCGCCATTGTTGGCGTAACCGGTAGACATAAAAAAGTTACCAATAGGCATAACAAAAATAAAATTAGAAAACTATTTCTGTGATCAAATGGGTTTTCTTACCCAGCCCCTCTGTGTAACAGTTCAATATTCTAGCCCAAAGCCACGATATTGCTCTTCATTAATTTTCAAAAAGATCCTATACAGGTGTCACCCTGGGACGGAAATCACCCTAATCTATGTAATATAGCCTGCAGATGAGTAGAATAAAGAACAGTCATCACACAATGCTGATTGTGCCATTAGTGTGCAGCTTCATACTCTCCATTCACTGCAAAGTGCTCACACATAATTCGTCATCATCATCAGCCAAATGCAACATCTACAAAGTATACGTGATACTTAACTAATGGGAAGCGGATATATAGCGTATCCGCAGGAAGATGAATAACGGCATTGCGGGTACTGTCCTACTTCACAAAAATTTTGAGTAATCGCGTAGTCGATACTTTGCGGACAGCGAAAACTTCAAACACAGTTGGCCTTTCTATAACATGAATCTTCTCTAAGAATTCGCAGTAGGCAGAATAATATTCTTCGATCCATTTTTTGTTTTTTTTAAGTTTTCCGAGTGACATTATGCAACAAAATTATCAAAAGTCTGTTTTTTTGGCTCTATTATGTTTGTTTCTTTCATGTTGCTCCTTGCAGTGAAATGAAATTGCTTACTAAAAAACATTCTCAGTGACAGCCGAGGTAGGTGGCATAACTATTGTGCAGTACGGTGGAAAGGTTTCCTACATTAGCGCCTCAGTGGCTATATTAAGCCACTTATTATCGGCCCCATACGCATTCCATAGCCCACACAATTCTGTCTTTTTCTGAATGTTGGCCAGAACATCGGCGAACCTTTCGCTAATTCATGCCGCTGTCATTGTTTAGTGTCTCTAAATGTGAATGCTTGATATGTGAGGTTTAACGTCACAAAACCACTATATGAATATGAGAGACACCATAGTGGAGGACTCCGGAAATTTTGACCATCTGGGGTTAACGTGCAGCCAAATCTGAGCACACGGGTGTACAGCATTTCCACTTCCATCGAAAATTCTAAATGTAAAGTCTAACGTTTATCATCCACGACTGGTTGCCATCTGTGCAGGGGATACGAGCAGAACAAGGAGAACGAGAACAAGCCGAAAGACAACCCGCACCCAAAGACCGAAACGCAAGCCGCCGCAGCCGCGGTTCCAGTTTGGACAGCACCGACCGGAAGCTCATTCTTTCCGAAGATCTCTCCGACCGGAAGTAGCGCCTTTTCGAAGGGCCTGCTGACCAGTACGAGCGCTCTTCCGAGGACCGGCCCGACGCTGAAGGGGCCGCTAAGTGACCTGGGGAACATCCCGAGGCCCTTCGTGCCCTTTCAGGTGACATGCCATCAGTGTTACGGCGACGCAAGGAGGCCTGGTCACATGTTTGTCTCTTCATGCCAAATTATGACTACCATTCAGTCATTCTTATTTTAATTCACAGATAGGCACATGTATATGATCATGTGTGATAGCAGGCACCCAAATATCAATGAATAGTTTCAGCCAGGTCCCTCTGTTGTCAGAAACGTAAATACTTTCCCTCCCCTTCACCCCTTTCTATACTGTCATTTGTCTTTTCCTCAAAGTAGTGTTCCCAAGAATAGACGTGATCGTGAGACGAAATCGTGAGCATGCATGTTTCTCACAAACATGCATGCTCACGATTTCTTTTTCTCCGCATCCTCGTTTACACTTTTCGCGCTACCTCTTCTGTGGACAGAAAATTTAACCTAAACTGGGATCTATATCGTCGTATCACAATGCGGCACATCTGAAGCTCTCGAGCACGAAAAAAAGATAATGGTATGTCTGTGTGTGCTTGTTCTTCAAGTATAAACACCATTTCAAGTGTCGTTCATTTAGAACGCTGTACTACCCTGCTCTCTGAAAGATATTGCTTCAATGTTCCATTGAACAAGTAATTACACACAAAATTACAGTTATTTTGCGAGTGATTGACATTTCGACAAAAAAGTATGACCTTGAGGAAGTTATTGCAACGCAAAATAAACGTACACAAAATGGGAAACAGTACCGATAACTCAACTGTCTCCAGTTTTGTTTGCTTCATTTTGCGCTACGATGACTTCCCGAATGTTCATGCAAACTAGACCAAAAACAAATTATATTCAATAAGGTGTCCGTTTTAAATTGTTTTCCGTTTCCCGTAGCCTTCTTAAGCATTCAGATTTTAGGACACACTCATCTTACATCAGTGATCTTGGCTCTTAAATAAAGATATTGGTCTCTACTGATCTTTAGGAACCATTTAAAATTCATTTTGCCCCTTTCAATGTACCCATTGTGAGAGACGTAATAAAAGATTATTACAACTACGTTCACTTAACTTTTGTTAGCGCAAGAAGCGCCTACAAACTGGAGAAGTATTTCAATAATGCATCAGATCTAATTACATTCAGAAAATATAGTGCAAGCCACGCTCATATCTCGTAAACGTATCCTTGCAGGCTTGGCTTCATTTCAACGAAGGCATCGGTACGTTATGTAGAGAAATGTTGATTCTTAAGAAGCACGCATGTGGCAGAAATATTACCTTTTTGATCAGAACCTTAGTTCGTTAGCAGTCCGCAACCTTGATCAATTTGTAATAATGAGCCCTCTCCGACTATGGCTGAAAGTGTAAGAGAATGTGGCACGCTGACGAAAAATATAACAAAAAGTTTCATGCATCCAGCACCACTTTGTGGGTCCGATGTTTTATAATGATCAACAAAATATAATGCTTTGATAAAGTATAGAAAATTAGAGCTGATCGAAACTCATTATGCTGACTCCCATATGGAAAATAATGAAGTGATACAGGTATACGAGTTGTAGAAAAAAATCAGAGGTGTGCAAAATCCAAGTGAAGAGTGGCAAAAAAATCTCACATCCCCTTGAGTTACCTTATACGAGTAAATACATTCTCGGCAAACAACACCTGTGGCTTATACGTACATACGTAAGGACCAACATTTTCATTAACTTACACGTGATGACGCACAGACTGAGTTGAGCAATGTTTCGCCATCAGGTAACTACTAATTATTGAACAGAGAAAAAGGTTACATGCCTTTTTAACGCATATGGCGTTCGTGACACTTAAGCAAAATACCTCACTCAACAAGCAAATAACTTAGTCTTTCGAAATTTCTCATACTCATTTGCTATCTCCTCACATCATGAATAAAGCTTTCGAAGGCGTTCTGAAAAACCTCAAGACGTCCAGTTGTTCGTTAAACGAACAACCAGCTTTGAGCACCAAACTAGAGAGACTTCAGTAGGAGAGAGCATTGGGCCGCAAATATTTCACTAAATGTATGGCCAAAGATGTGGCGATCAGGCTTAGCCTACTGGGTCTCAACTGGCAGGGGTGAATCGCGTCTCTCAATACTTTTTAATAAAGTTGAACCAACCAATCAGCTGCATGTCATGCATACAGCGACATTTTTCGCTCCGAGACACATCTACAAAATTCACAAGAAATACTTCCAAAATCTACATAAAAAAGGAGAACAAGTAAAATATGCCAGCTACCGGTAAAACGGTGCATTTATACATGACTTACGGTTACTTCAAAAATGCAGTTTATAGAACGTTGTTACGAATTTTCTCGCGAAAGCACAAGGCTTTTATGAAGCTTCGTTAGTGATTTCATACCGCAGCATTACTGAAGACAAGTGACATCCGTTTTCACAACCTTGCGTCAATGTTGGAGAATGTTGTTCTGTTAGAGGGTTTTACTTTAATTGGCGTTCTTTTTTCACTGTTAATTACAATGTTGCAACATCCGTAAGTTAGCCATCTAAAATTTGTACTTTTCTATGGGCGCAAAATGCAGGACAAGAGTCCCGACACCATGCGCGAGGTGAAAAGTTCGGTGGAGCATATCAAGGATCCCCTCACAGGCATCACCAAGGAAGTCCGCACTACCATCGAGAAGGAGTCCCAGGAGACGCCTTCATCACTCTATCGGGTAAATTATTCTTCATGTTAGTTCTTGCCCAAGTGCAACGAGCTTACATCCCAATGAGGAACAGTTGTCACAAGCAGACACGCTGAAAAGCAACACATTATCGTTTTGTACAGTATTTTAGACCGATGACACACACTTGCCTTCTTACCATGACCAATATACGACTAAACTAAGCGCATAAGTCTATAGCAAGCCGGTGCAATCATAAAGTAAAAGTAATCAACTTGTTTATGACAGCTCACACCTTTGCTATTTTGTTGCAAACTGGTGTGACCTAAAGCGGTCATATTGGTGTCGTGCTAACGTGGATATACTTCTTCCAGCATGGTGCAAGTACAAACAGTTATATTTGCCAAACTGTAATAACAAAGGTGGTGTTCACGCATGCCAAAAAACAATAGCGGGACAGTTTGCTAAGATATGCTAGGCCCGTTCTGTTTACTGTGAGTTCAGACATGTACACCCGATTTTGTTATTTAAGGTCGTCTCGTATACAAACCAGGCCCGCAACCTTCACATTGGACAGTCGATAAGATGAGGATACATTGCACGCAGTACGTTAGACGCTGGCAAGGACACGAATCTTGTACCGAAGTTTCTAAATTCGCTTACATAAGCCAGGCCACGTGATAGTCGCATGTTGCGTAAAAAGCAACGTATAAACAAAATGACTGAAAAGATATGTGCATACAAACCAAGATATTACGGGCCCTGCCAGACGTTCACGCTCTGCGAGCTCAGTCGACTTATCGAGGGCGCAGCAAAAGTCGGCGGTTGCTGGCAGTCGAGCTGCCCATAGTGAAAGTGTTCTAGAAAACATGCTGGAGCTTTGTATTTACTTCTTGCGAAAGTGGAAGTTTTTACGTGTGGATGAAAGTTGTTATTTAGTAGACCCTTCTTAGAAGCCTTCAGCGTTGTGATCTCTGTGAATAAAAAAGATTTCAAAACGTCACTTGATAGTTGAACACGGTCACAACAATACTAGATCATTAGAACATATTGAAAACACCAGACTGAGTTTTTTCAGCACACAAATTTTTTCTGGTCAAAATTTTAAAAAGAAGGTTTCTCTTACAAGAAGCGAATGAACCTAACATACTTAATTCCCAATCTGGTGGTTTAGATGGCCATGCAGTTTGTCCACTTTATCTTGACATTGGCAATGCTACCAACAAGAATGGAGGAAGCAGAAAGGCACAAGGGAGGGCTAACCACAAAAACTTCCAGTTGTCTATTCTACACGGGGAATTAGGAATTAAGAATGAAAAAATGAGAAAGGGAAGTTTCACAACGCTGAGGTTTATGTGTGGCCTGCGTCATCCTTGAATGAACTCCAACGGCTCCTCTCTCCGCGGCGCCATCACACACCCAAGAAAACACACAGGCACACAGTAAATGTCTAACTTCACTGATTACCAGAAGGGATTTTATTCGGTCAAGACAACAGCAGTCATGCAGGCACTGTGCACTGAGGGAATCGGTGAAGCATATTTAACACACTGGAAGATATATACAGCTGATCAACAGCCACCATAGTCTTCCATAAAGAAAGTGATAAAATGCCAATAAAGAATGATGTATGGAAGAGAGACAGGATCTTTCCAATACCATTCAGCTCGTGTTTACATGAGGTTATCAAGGCCCTAAATTGGGAAAATTTGGGATAAGATTACTGAAATGCCCGTGTGCTCAGATTTGGGTGCTTGTTAAAGAACCCCACGTGGTCGCAATTTCCGGAGCTCTCCACTACGGCGTCTCTCATAATCATATTGTGGTTTTGGGACGTTAAACCCCACATATCAATAAATAAATCATGATTACTGAAATGAACATGGAAAGCAGAAAAGTAGGTGTGATAATTATTATACATAAAACTGAAATATTGTTCGACAGTCTCGAAAGAGAACAGCGCTTTCCGACAGGCGGCGAGACACTGGAAGTTGTAAAAGAAAACGCCTACTCAGGACAAGAAGTAACCGCGGAGCTGAACCATGAGGTCGAAATTACTAGAAAAATAAGGATGGGATGGAGCACAATTGGCATTCTCAAATCAATAATGGTAGTCTACCACTATCGTTCAAGAAAAAAGTACACAACTGCTGCATCGTAGCGGTTTTTTCTGGTTTCTGCACCTACGGAGCAGAAACCTGGAGGCTTGCAAAGAGGGTTCGGCTTCAATTGAGGACGACGGAGTGAGCAGTGGAAAGGAAAGTTATGGGTGTGACTTCAAGAGACGGGAAATGAGCAAAGTCGGTCAGTGAGCAAATATGGGTTAAGGATATCATAGTTGAAAACAAGAATAAATGGACATGGGCCTAGCACGAAGTGCTAGGCTGAATAAAAGCTGGTCATTAAAGGTCTAGCTCTGACTGTATTCCAAAGGAATTTAAATGCGTCAGAGGGGGACAGAAAATTAGATTGGCAGTTGAGATTAGGAAGTTTACAGGTATAATGTGGCAGCAGAAAACACAAGACTGGGTTGACTGGTGGCACGTGGGAGAGGTCTTTGCCCTGCAGTCAGTTTAATTAGGCTGATGATGATGAAATATCTAGTAGATGTCTCCACTCGGATATTGGAATCACCTTTAGTATTTACTAAAGCGATTAAGAAAAGCTTCGAAGTTAAAAGCAGCAATATGTCCCATGAAAGTCCTTTCTGGCCTCTCTGATAGATACTGTTAGGACATTGTTCAGACATCACGTATTGTCAGGAGACACGATGTCTGACTTAAGACTTATCATTAGTGCTCCACATTCACCACCTTCGCTATTAGTGGCACTTTCTAACACTTTATCGATTACACACACACAATTTCCCAAAGGAGCTGATGGGGAGGCCTCGCAGCTCAATTAGTGGAGCATTGAACACGTAAATCGTAGGTTCAGCGTTCGGATTCAACAGACAGAAAGGACGCATTTTCCGTTGACTTTGTTCATTTCAATTTGACGTAATGACTACTATCCTACAGTTAGGGACTACAATTAATGTTTCCTCTGCTTTTATTGGCTCAGTTATGTATTTTAATATTTCGTTGCTCCCAGGACAGAGGAATTCTTCTCTGTGGGTATTATCTAGAGTAGCTACGTGCAGGGTAGCAAACCAGCCACTGATATGGTTAAGCTCTCTGCCTTCATTTTTCGCTGAGGTTAGTATGTCAGTGCTAACATTTATTTCTTACATATGACATGGTGGCCCACGTATGTTCCAAATGATGTAGAACTGGTTCGCAGCCTCAGACTTTAGCACATTTGTGGAAATTATTGGGCGTTTAAAAATAGCATGTGATTTGAGTTTTGTTTGGTTCTTCTACTCGCCTTGCTCAATGCGCGACATTTTCTGCTACCGCCAAGGAAGCTGAAGACAAGAACTTTCACCTGCTGGTACCTTGAGGAAAGGACTGCTCCAACATCATCTGAATAAAGACGTTTATTCCTTTCTCTTTTGCTATTTCCTGTCACTGCATCCCGGGTTTTATTCCGCATCTCTCCTTTCAAACACCAGTACAGTCCAATCGGAATGCAGGAACAACTCTCTCCTCTACTACCGGTCGGCTGCCGATTAAAGTGCCAGGCCCGGATTCCCCCTCGCCACCTCCTAGCAGAACGACCGCCTCTCGCCCACTCGTTGGTTTGCCGCCACCGCTCAGCTCCCTTTCACCTCGGTTCCCGAAATGTTCGGCCTCAGGCATTGACGGGTCATAGGGAAGCACCTCCGAGTAAGTAATTGCAATATTGGGCTGACTAGCCATCAACACTATTGCCTCGTGCGTCATTGCTGCCGTTGTCGCTGTCTCTGCTTGTTAGCGCAAAGGCGCAAGTGCACCTTCCATTCCTGTAGTTTGGCTCGGCCACTGTGTAGCCACTGTCTCCTGTAAAGCACCGTAATTGAATCGTTCGGGAGACGTGAGTTTTTGCGCCCTTTGTGACCAGCAGACAGTCGTCGCTCCTTCATCCGTTGACACCGTAGGTAACAATATGATGGTATTCGTCGAACGTACGATGTTTCACCACAACACCTCACCTCCAACTGTGCTTTACTGTATCTATGACATGCGAACAAACACAACTGCATATTCGCACATGTTCACCTGCTTGACACGTGAGTCACCACTGTCACTCGTACCCCGTCGACTCTGTCGCACGCACCTGCTGACAAAGCATTCACCCCCTTAATTCGCTGTCTCTTGTATGCGTCACCGTTAGGAGTCACCAACCGCGGCATTGCGTCAGAATTAGCTTTAGACACCGCTTTTTCTGTTCGATTTCCATGTTATACTTCTGTAGCGCCAACGCCCAGCGTGTTGGCCTCGCGCTCTGTGAAGTCAGAAATTTGAGTGGGTCATGATTGGTAACTGCTTTCATTTTAGCTCCAAACAACCAAGCGTCCCATCCAACTTTCTCAGTGCCGAAACGACGGCATAAGCTTCCTTTTTCTATTCTGGCCTATCGGGTCTGAGCCACGCTAAGCTTTTTGCTCAGAAAAGCAGTACGGTGCTCCTTGCCCTCCAGATCGTTCTGTGCCAGGAATGCACCAACAGCGTTCTCGGACACATCTGTGGCGAGGATAAATTCTTGCCTCTGATCTTGGGGCCTGCAACGCCGACGCCTGTATTAGACATTTTATCACCTTGTCAAAAGCTTCCTGCGCCTCTGTATTCCAAGGTAATCTCTGCAGAATATGTCGGCCAGTAAGGTTGGTCAGTGGCATAACGACTTTGGAGGACTCGGGCACGTAGTCTCTATAATAGTTGGCTAGCCCTAAGAGACTACGAAGTTATCCCTTTGTTCTGAGAGCTGGGATCTCCTTTATCACCCGGACCCTCTCTGGATTTGCCCCATGCCTGCCTCATCCTACAATATGCCACAATAATTTTACTTCTTGCTGTGCAAAACGACATTTTCTTACGTCGAGCGTCAACCCTGCCTTCGCCAGAGACGCAAGCACCTTGTCCAAATGTTCCAGGTACTCGTTCCAGGTCTCAGAGTATATCGCTACATTGTCAATATAAGTACAAACATAATGTATATGTGGAGCCAGTACACTGTTGATTACCATTTTATAAGTTCTGGTGGCATTCTTTAATCCAAACGGCATCACTTTCCATGCGTACTGGCCTGAGGGAGTGGCAAAAGCAGCACAAACCTCCGCGTGCTCGTCGAGAGGTATCTACCAGTAAGTAACCCCTGAACATGTCTGGCAGAGTTAAGTACTTGAACTTCGCCACCTGGTATAACAGATGACTCGCCACGCTCATAGGAAATGCGTCTGTTTCTGCTATTACGTTCAGTCTCCTCTAATCGCAACAGATGCAATTGTCACCGTCCTTCGAAGCGCATACCAGCGGATACGCGTTTGAACTTTCAACCGGGCATATAAATCCCCACTGCAGAAGCTCATTTACCTGCCTCTCTACTTCATGTAACCGCGTCCCCGGCACCCTGTGGAGATATGCCCGTCTTGGTTACTCTACCACTTTGATTTGTATTTTGGGTATTACCACTTTGCAGGTGCTGGGTTTGTTTGCAAATACCCCCGGATGCCTCGCGATTAAGTTTCCCAGCTGTTCTCTTTGTATAGGCTCCAGATGTGCTATTTCATCAGGCTACAGCATCACCTGCGCATCTAGCCCGCATGGTGAGACCGGAACCTCTCCAAATCCCTGATCACTCTCAAATATCACTCCTACTGTAGTAACTCGCGTGTGATATGTGCGAAGCTTCCTAGCGTGAACGGTTCTGCGTGAACGGTCATCGAGCTTACCCAAATAACTCTACGGCTGCAGTTTTCTGACCACAGTGATCGGTCCCATGCATTTCGCCACTAGCTACCCCTCTTCTTTCTTTTCGAGCCATAATACTTGGTCATCTAGGACAAACTGTTTGTCTGTGACCCTCTCAAGTTTTAGCATTGTTATGAACTCGCTATGCGCTAGGCAGTGCTCTCTCGCCCCCTTGATGGCCTTCCTTCCAGAGACACTGACACGTCCTTCATGCACACGGGAGGCCTCCGTCAGAGACGCTGGACGCGTCTCTCAGAGAAGCTGCGCGCATCCGGCAGCGGGCGCTTCCCTCCTCTTCGAGCGTATCAGCGCCTGAAAAAGGCCGGCGCATCTTGCGTCGAAGGATTCCTCGTCCACGTTCTCTAGATACGTTGTAAATATAATCACTTTGTTTCCTTCTGGCTGCCTTTTGCCTTGCCACTGCCTGGATGCTCCCTTCCTGGCGTTGGCCCTGGCGACTCGCTACGAAAGAGACCGTTGGGGCCTCTTTCTTCGTAACAGCATCTTACGTACTCCTTCTGACTGACTTCACTCTGCCGGGCGGCTCCTTTCTTAGGTTCTTCCAAACTACTTCAGAGCTTCGCAAGATATTTCGTTGCTGTCATACCCAGCGAATCCTGGACTACCCAGTCTCCTGGACAAGTCCTTTTGAGAATCGATAGAAGCTCGTTCGGCACATCCGTACTTGAGCTCGTATGATGACCACCCTGTAGTCGCGTGGGGAACCTCGCGATATGCCCATAACAAAACGGAATCATATTCCACTCGCGTCCGTGTTCACTATGTGAGACAGCATTCTCTTGAACGTGTTGTTCTAGCGTTTTACTAAGCCGTTGCTTTGAGGGTGATCAGGCATGAAAATTCTCGGTGTTGCCCCCAGTTTTTGCAACATCTTCTGTGTCAACCTAGGCGTGAAGTTGGTGCCTCCATCTGAGGAAATTGTCTCTGGCAGCCCATGTTGAGAAAATATCTGTAGTAGCACGTCACATGCAGCCTTTGCCTTCAGTGAACGGAGGCATAATACGCCTGGCCATTTGGTATGCAAGTGCATGACACAAAAAGCATAACGTTGATTTCTAGTCAAAAGTGGTACCATAGTACCAATGCAGTTCATGTTTATGAAACGGCGCGCTTGGGCTGTCAAGGACGTTATCGGAACCCTATCTATATGCCTCATCGGATATTTCACCTGGCATCCATAGCACGATCTACTGTACTCCTTTACATCTCACGACATCTGTGGCCAGTAAAACTGAGTTTTTCACCCGTTACAGTGTTTTCCGCTCTCCTACAAGATCTGCCCATGGTAAATCGTCAGCCATTTTCAGCACTTCTTTGCGCCTGTGCGATGGTAGCACAAGAGGTTGGCAAATGTGACCCACGAGGTGTTTTTTTGATACATTAACTCGTCCTGAACGAGCATACCATGCGTTGCTGCCTTTGCCTGCGCCCAAGCGTCTCGCAAAGCCGGGTCTGCTTCCTGAGCCTGCCGAAACTGCTGTTTACTTTTAACCGGCTACGAACTATTTCTGTTGCTTTCCGCGGTTATGATGCCCGCAATCGCCCGTTGCTCCTCGCATGCCTCATCTGACAGATCTACTACGGCTTCTGTCTCCTAGAATGCGGAACACTCGTCTGACACCATGTCACGTTTAACCCTTTCCTCGAGAAGTTGTGCCTAATTGTTGGGCGTGATCAGTGCTTCGGTGCCCTCTAGCAGCTTATCTGTGATAGCACAAACACGGCAGACTTCACCGCCTCAGACATCACGTAAGGACTTCCTTCAGTAGCTGTAAGCGGCACGTAAGCCAACGTATCGGTTACCTGTTTCTTGAACGCTCCCGTCAACTTTACCTGCGAACCCGTACCATTGCACTAAGGTACCACTGCCTTCCTAATGACGCTCACTTCGGCTCTTGAGTCTGCCAAGGTGTTCAATGACCACCCTGAGCTCTTACGGGTTACCATTTCCAGTTACGGTTTTCTCTGTTCTTTACGCTACCACATCCTGTCTGTCATTTCTATTCTCGACCCGAATGCGCAAGCCGTCACTCTCGCGACCATTTGTTTGTCGTCCTGCTGGCCCAGTTCCTTGCCTTGCACCTAAACCCTTATTTGGGTGACTCCGGGCAATTTGGTCTGTTCGCTTGCATTCAAAACTTCGTTTTTCCACATTCCATTCATGGGTGATTCTACACGTGTCTTATCTTTTTTTTTGCCACTCCTCGCTATTCGCCTTCTTCTGTGCTGCCTTGCACTTTTCGCTTTCCTCGTAGCTCTCGGTGAGCCTAGCTACACCACTGGGTAACGAAAAGACTTCACGTGATTACAAACAACATGCACTCTTGCTTCCGGGTTCAAACACTCTTTCAAGTGATCCGCGACCACTAGATACAAGAGTTTTATGAATGTACCTACGTTTGAACTCTGGACATATTAGTAGAAATAATTCTCAAGGCGCACGGCCAACCGGTCCAAGGATTCCTTTTCTCCTTTTTTCGACGCACAAATACCCTTTTGTACTGCACCACCGAAAGCCCCAGACCACCCAAAATGCTTGACTTAACGTAAGCTTTTCGCTCGTCTGCAGGCAGCCTGCACAGCAGCCCATGTGCCCCTTCGCTCAACTGTGACAAAACCAGCCCGGACCACCGTGCGCTCGGAACTTCATACGACTCGAACCTTGCCTCAACATCCTCGAACCACATTGGCGCAAGTGCCTCTTGGTTCGGCATGGTGCCAGTACAACCTTTGACAAGCTTACGAATTTAAGTCGCCTGTCTTCCTCCAACCTTCTGTCAAGCCATAGGCTGTCATCGACGCCATTGTATCTGCCTGATCATGGGCTCGTAGCCGCTGTCTTTCCAGCATCAAACGCTGCTTCTCCGTTTCCGCCTCAGCAATTTTGAGTTGAAGCTGGAGCAGCACTAGCTACTGTTCCGAAGCAGTATCTAACGTACAACTACCATGACCCCCCATGCCGCTGTCGGTGACTCCGAACACCTGCAAGTTTCCCGCCCCTTTGTGATGCTTTGTCATCGCTAGCGCTCAACAGAAAATCAAAAGGTACCCACCTGAAGTAGCCTTGCGGTGCGCTCTTCCTCCTCGGAATCCAGTGGAATATCATTGCTTTGTTGATCTCGCAGCTTGGTAGTCACTTGAGGTGGTTGTCGTCCGTCTCGGCTGATGTCACTCCCCACTGTTCTCCTCAGCTCAGTTATACAGATCCTGTCGGCTGCGCCAGTTAGGTTCTGTTTGGTTCTTCCACTCGCCTCGCTCATGGTGCAACATTTGCGGTTGCCGCCAAGGAAGCCGAAGACGAGAACTATATTCTGCTGGCACCTTCAGGAAAGGACCACTCTGACGTATTCTGTATTAAAACATTTATTCCTTTCTCTTTTTCTCTTCACTGTAGCTGCACCCCTGATTTCATTCCCTGTACCTCTATTCACACATTCGTACAGACCAATGAGAATGCAGGATCAACTCCCTCCTGTACTCCCGGTCGACTGCCGTTTGAAGTACCAGGCCCGAATTCCTCCTCGCCACCTCCTCAAAAAATGACTGCCTCTCGCCCACTCGTTGGTTTGCCGCCACCGCTAAGCTCCCTTTCACCTCGGTTCACGAAATGTTCGGCCTCAGGCGCTGACAGGTGGTAGGGAAGCACCTCCGAGCACGTAATTACAATGCTGGGCTGATTAGCCATCAACACAATTGGCCCGTGCGTCATTGCTGCCGTTGCCACTGCATCTGGTTGTCAGCGCAAAAGTGCAAGTTCGCCTTCAGTCCCTGTACTTTGGCTCGGCCCCAGGTGGTCGAAATTTCCGGAGCCCTCCACTATGGCGTCTCTGATAATCATATGGTGATTTTGGGATGTTAAACCCCACATATCAATCAATCATGTATCTTGGCTCGGCTATTGTGTAGCGACTGTCTCCTGTAAAGCACCATAATTGAACACCTCGGGAGACGTGAGTCTTCGCGTCCTTTGTGACCAGCTGACAGTCGTCGTTCCTTCATCCGTAGGCACCGTAGGTAACAATATGATGGTATTCGTCGAACGTACAATGTTTCACCCCATCACCTCACATCCAACTGTGCTTAGCTGTATTTATGACATGTGAACAAACACAACTGCATATTCGCACATGTTGACCTGCTCACTCGTACCCCGTTGACTCTGTCGCACGCACCCGCTCACAAAGCATTCACCCCCTTAACTCGCTGTCCCTTTTATGTGTCATCGTTAGGAGTAGTCAACCTCTTTCACCTCTTATTCACCTCTTTTTGTGTTTGATTTTCAGGTCATACTTCTGCAAACTTTACGTTATTTACGCAACTTAGCCTTATAGTTACAAGATGCACCTGGAAAACAATAAACAAACGTATCCAGAGGAGAACTTACAGTGTGTAATCACCGTAGTCAGCTCCGGAACAACATTCTGGAACAATACTGCCGTAATATTTAGTTATCATGTCTCGTTCTAAACGTCGGCTTCGGTGGCTGTATTTTCGGTGGAGGCGATAATGTTGTAGGCCCGTGTGCCCCGATTCAGTGCACGTTAAAGAACCACAGGTGGTCGAAATTTCCAGAGTCCTCCACTACAACGTCTATCATAATCATATGGTCGCTTTGGGACGCTAAATCCCACATATCAATCAAAAAATTAATCAATCATATAATCAACCATTCTAAATGTTTTTGTCCAAATCACTACTGTTTATTTGTAAACTGGAAAGCTGTCAGCTCCCGACAACCAGCCTCCAGTATAATCACATGCCTACAGCAGTTTTCGTTCAGTACGCTGTAGGCATTTAAACACTATTTGAGTTCATTCACAAGACACGCCATTATGATGTACTCATCTGTATGAATGTTTAACCCATATGATGAACCAACTATCGAAATAAACCAGAAAACTTGCGGCTGCATTGTGATTGTGTCAGTAGTGAGTCAGCTTAATAATTGAACTTTACAACGGTCAGTTTGTTTTAACTTCTTTGCTTCATACAGTACAAGTGCTTTTTTTGCACAATACAGACTTTTCATACAAATCTCTGATGGTAAGGCTCATGCCATTTTCGCACACGAACTCCACATCAAGGCGTAAATACTTCTCTGCAGCTAACTTATGTTGACACGACTAATAACAAAAACTTATCGATTAGCTATTCTCATTATTGGCGTCAGGGCAGCTGCTCATACTATAAAGTTGGGGGGCATTGTCCTTCATCACATACCCCCCTTTTAAAAAAAAAAACTTGCACCTAGTTCGCGAAATTCATAAATAAATATAAGGGCAGTATCAATTGAGCTGCTTTGACATTGCAGTTAAGGTGTTCGGCTGCTTAATAGTGGCGTGCGGGTTCGATCTCGGCCGCGGCGCTCGCATTTTTGTGGAGGCGAAATGTTGTGCGATATCAGCACACGTAAAACAACACCAGACGGTCAAAATTCCCGCAGCCCTCCACTACCGCGTCTCTCGTAATCATATCGTGGTTTTGGGACGTGAAAGCCAAGGTATTATATTAAGGGCAAGGTCAAATTGAGCGACACGTGCTCATCGTGTGGACACGCAGTGACATTCGCACACATGCCTTTAGAGCGTGGAAATTCTCATCTCGACTCTGCCTCAAACAAGTGGGAGAGGTCCCTCAGAGGCTCACTTCTCGCCGACCAGCAGGCCCTAGAAAAGGCCGCCAAGTATTCCCTGTCATTCCCTACGTGAGAGACGAAAATAACGTCTTCCACAGGACGAAAATATAGTTGTTTTTTTTTCAATTTGCGCCCGGCGCGCATGAATTGTGACCATTCTCTTACATCGCACCGGAACTCTCCGTGACAAGAAAGTGAAAATTTTTAGGGGACGGCGAGCCGCAGCTTTATCTTTTCGTGAAAATTGGCAAGTCATCTCAATTGTGCCAGTGGATCGTTTTAACTTTGCTTTTTTTATTTGTTGCTTATCTGTTACTTTCGAGCCACCCACTAGATAACCACAATATCAGTATTTTCCTTCTCTGTGCATGGCCTCTGAGATTACCACTGGTGCGCCATCTTAGAGGTTGCTCTGTGAAGCATATAACTCGGGGCCAGCCTCTCAGCGGTGCTTCTTCTTGAAGAGAGCAAAATTAGTTTTTCGCTGCTTCCCACATTTAAAAAAAACAGGCAAACCTCGAAAATCACTGCTCGTATAGATTATGCTGTCTACTGGAGTATATCAGAATGCTTGCCGATGTTCTAGACCGAATTCTCTTTCACCGCGCCTTAATTCACACATTTTGTTTGTTCCCTGTCAGAATCACATTTTATTGTTACTATGAAGTAAAGTCATTACAGACAGTATACAGAAGGAGGTCCCGTAGTCGGAGACTGAATTGGGACCTCCTGTACATGATGAACATAAAAACAAATAAAACATAGCTTCGACAGGAAGAGAAAAATTACAATAATCATAATGATATGGGTGATCAAGCACATTTCATAATATAATGAAACCATGTAAACACGAGATGTAAAAAGAAATATATATATTTATATATATATATATATATATATATATATATATATATATATATATATATATATATATATATATATATATACACATACATATATAATACATACATACAACGTGGCCTCTCTGTTAACGTCATGGGTACTCCCAATCCGACGTTAACCGAGAGGCCACGTTGCCTGCGCATCGGGCACGGCCTAACTTTAATTCATAGGTCGGTAATCTAGTTCGCAGGTTGGCTCACCCGGACTCACTCAGACTCGGATCCAGCAGTGAGTCTGAGCCTGAGTGAGTCCGGGTAAGTAATAATTTGCTGAGTTGTGTGTGTGTGTGTGTGTGTGTGTGTGTGTGTGTGTGTGTGTGTGTGTGTGTGTGTGTGTGTGTGTGTGTGTGTGTGTGTGTGTGTGTGTGTGTGTGTGTGTGTGTGTGTGTGTGTGTGTGTGTGTGTGTGTGTGTGTGTGTGTGTAGATGGCATTCAATCATAAGCGCCGTACCTTTTAAAAAATTGGAGGACCCTTAAGCTTTACCTTTAAGGGTTGAACGCGCTAGCGGAATCCAGCCCCTAGTGCGCCCTTCAACCGTTAAATGCATACTTAATAAAATGTTTTGTTACATACACATACGCGCGCACGTACACACACACGCACACAGTAAATTGTACCAGCGCGCGCGCGCGAATGGTACCTACAGGTTTTGACCTAAAGCAACAATCATGTGGCCTTCAATATACACGCCGCACGCTTGCCTTCTCGGAGGTCATGAAGAGTCTGACAATGCTTCCCAGATGGCACCACATTGTCTAGCGTTTGCTGTTTGCTTGATCAGCGCCTCTGGAAAGGCATAATATGTTTTCCGCTAGATTGGCATAGTTGTCCATTTTTAGAGCTGTTTGAAAGTTCCTGTGTGTTTTAGCGGCGATGGCTGCACAATCCGGGCCTTTTTCGACGTAGTTTGAGGCCTCCCAAATGCGCATACAAATCGCCGAATAGGCTCGTTTTTGTTGAGACGCCTCTCGAAAAAAATGCGTTAAAGGGGCCCTGAAACACTTTTTCAAGTAACCGTGAAACGAATTCACTAGAAGAGCTTATTGCCTCACGAATTCAACACCGGGAAAATTTTAAGAATCCGTCCAGTGCGAGTGGAGTTACAAAGGTTTGTCGCATGCTGCAGTTGCATTCTCTCTTCTCTCGTCCCGACTAAAAAACTGGAAGCTAAGCAGGGAGAGGTGGCAGGAGAAAGAAAGTACAACACCCGTACCTCATGACCTTGAGCATTTTTTTCTTCGAATGCGTGGCTTTTTCAATGTGATCGTGCGCGCACGCGTGTACAAGTAGCGGCCTTCCGCGGTGATCTCAGCAACGAGCTTTTTCACTCAAGGACGATTTTTCGCTCATAACCAACAGGGCCGATGCCGACGACGGAATTTCTGCGACACGAGCTCTCTAACGCTATCGCGTTAAAACACAGTGCTTGAGCGACAAAGTTGCAGACAGAGCAATTTTCATACGAGGCTGTAGGCAGCTTGCAATGCAGGGTAGGCATTTTCATATTCTTTTGCCATCAATGAAGAAACACGTTGGCGGTGGTCAGGGTGACAGTGCGAATGAAGGACGTGCGTGGAGCCGCCTTTGGTAATTCGTTCAACTTAAATTTGATGGCAATAAAAGGGCGTTGCGTTAGTGATCAGTCACGAGGTATTTTGTTAAAGTTCGCGTGCTTTAAGGAACGGTTGGAAAGAATTAAGCAGGCTTGTTCCCTTAGCAGAGATATAAACCTTCATGTTTCTGAACAACTGGTACAACTTTTCAATAGAAAGTTTTTCGCTAGAATTCTTGTTTAAAAAGTTCATTGCGCAATCTTAGTTAATTACCACGTTCGTCAGACTGATTAAAATATTATGACGAGCTCTTGGTCAGTCAGACGAATACTGCGCTAATTCGATACGCCTAGCGTCTATGGGTGTTTTTCATGCTTGGTGCTAATTAGCTGAAACACCTCTATACCTACATATAAGATATAACAGGCAATCTCTATAATATTGTGTCTAACAAAGAAAACCAGTCCTTGACGGTACAGTTCTTTCCTTCCTGTATATCTATATATACACAGCATTAAAAAACCACTAAAATAAAGACCACCTGATCATATTCCTGACAAATTCCGAAAAAAAAAAGGCGTATCATCACAGCTAGCATGAAAAGTGCAGGCAGACACAGTGCACCAGCTGAAGCCACGCTAATACAAAATCACTACACTTACTCTCAAAATTGTTCTCAAGACATCCATATCCCCAGGAGGAATATCCTCGGCACTCTTAAAACAATGACAAATTTTCACCTGAACTTCTTAGTTAATTACCAAGAGAACATAAGCAGATTTTTAGCAATTTTAGCAAGCTTCAACCTTTCTTCTAAAGTTGTTACGAGGGAGCACTTCCTGGGCTCCGTGCTCCAACTGAGCACTTCACCTTCACTCGACGTTCCCGTTTAGAGCGCCAGTATGCCATTCTGTGCATAACCGAATTGCACAACGTTGTGCATTAGCGGTCTTGTCGTCTTTAATTGGTCGATATAGCAGCCACGGTCTTTCTAACTGCTTCAAAATACCGACATGACAGAATGTTTTACAATATGGCCACTTTAGACTAAGTCCAAAATATCACTTCTGATCTGGCAAGTAAGTGACTGTGCACATGGAAACAAATATGATGCCCTACGTACGAGCATGAAGTGCATTGACTGCGTTGCAACAAGCGCCACGCATGGACAGTTAAAATATGAGCAATACGCGGCGAAGTGAAACAGCTTCCACAAAAGTGAATTCAAGAGCACAATCTCGCACTGATAACCTGCACCTTCCCAAAATTTTTTGATATGTTTCAGCCTATATGTCCTATATAGCTATACTATATGTTCCAGCCTTAATAATGCCGATATCAAGCGTTTAGCACCCTCGCCACCAACCTTAGCAAATCGTCTGGGTTGAAACCTGTTCAAAGCTCTCTCTCTCGAACCTCTTTGTTGTGGTAATGGTTAATACAAAAAGAACAAAATGTATGTGGGTCACTTCTAGTTATTTGTATTTTCATTTCCGATAGGACTTCCTAATTTTCGCTCAAAGTCACATTCGCACACACGGTGCCATTTGTCTTATGTTATTGAGACAGCTTCTTTAACTACTCTGACCAACCTAATGCCGTCAATTGGTTCGGGATTTCGAGCACGTCATGCTCGCAAAGTAGATCGGTGCGTTGAATTACCGGAAATTGAATTTCCTTGCCTACTTTCACCGAACGGGCGCCTCAGTCGTATATTCGTGGCCCTTGTACGCAATCAAGGGTGCTCGTTACAGCAGCAGCGCTGGCCTACTTTGCTGCACAAGCTGCCCGTTGTCTCGAATTGCACAAGCTGCCCGTTGCCTCGAATTGCAGTAGATGTGTGTTTAGACTGCCTTCGTGGTCTATGCAACAGTGTGTATGGCGTCGATGTTTGTGTGGCTTCGGTTTGGGATAAGCTTGCTAGACGAAAATCAATCATCCGCCGCGCATTTACAGAGCACCTATTGCTCTCGGCTGCTGATGTCCTTACTGTACTGTTGCGTGTTGTAAGCGTTATCAAAAAAAGGTGACAAAAACTTTATTTACTGACCTTGTTCCCAGCTTTTTTTCTTAAAAAATAAAGATATACTTTGATGGGCTTATGCGCTTATCTGTTCATCAAAGACGGATCCACGTGAAAGGATAATCATTTCCATTGTTAGTGAGAGGACTAGATTGATGTGCTCAGATCGGTTTTTACATATTTTATCTGCATTCCCGGGCTCTAGCTCACAGTATCAACACCAACAGTGCAAGTGGTGTTTATTATATTATTATTATTATTACTATTATATTATTATTATTATTATTATTATTATTATTATTATTATTATTATTATTATTATTATTATTATTATTATTATTATTATTATTATTATTATTATTATTATTATTATTATTATTATTATTATTCGTTGAGTTTTAGTAGGCTCTGTTGTCAAACACACGTCGTATGAGTGAGAGGTACAAATACGTTGAAGCCACCTTGGTTACCACCAACTTGGAAAGCCGAGAAAAGTATATTATTTTCCCAGAATGTTGTGAATGTGTACAGGTGATAAGTACAAATAGCAGAAACGTGGTTCTAGTGGAGTTTCATAGCATTCACCTGTCGTGGCATTATTGTGTATAGGTGGGCTACACTTTACAAATACCGTTTTCCATTCCTTCAGAATGCGTGTGAAATTGATTGATATGTGGGGTTTAACGTCCCAAAACCACCATATGATTATGTGAGACGCCGTAGTGGAGGGCTCCGGAAATATAGACCACCTGGGGTTCTTTAACGTGCACCGAAATCTGGGCACACGAGCCTACAACATTTCCGCCTCCATCGGAAATGCAGCCGCCGCAGCCGGGATTCGATCCCGCCACCTGGGGGTCAGCAGACGAATACCTTAGCTACTAGACCACCACGGCGGGGCAGTGCGTGTGAAATTAGTACACTTCATATTCGGTTAGTCGATTTAGCATGACAAAGATGAAAATGTGCTTGACAGGCGTGGACCGAAGTACAAGACCTACGTGGCGCTTCACGTGTACCTTATCTTTACGTTTTGCCCTAGTTGCTTAGCACATTCTTAGGCCAATATTCTGAATAAATGCAAGATTCGTAGGGTAGGGCGGGACAAAAGCGAGAACCAACACCACAGTTTCTTGCAGTGCGAACCACGTAACTATGCTGTCTACAATATTTCGGTTAGTCATTAATAAAAACATTAAGGCACAAGAGCTGGACCACATACTTCCTTTGATTAAGCATCGCAATCCGTTCATCTTTTTCTATTTCTCCCCCAGTGCATCGAGGAGCTTCTAATAGGAAAGAGTGTGTAGCATTGTCAGCACATTGATGGTAATGACATGTATTGCAACTGTCCATCACATATGCAGACGAGTCGACATGATCCAGCACTAAAGAATAGAGGAGAACCACCAATGTTTCAGAACGTGGCATGCGTATAATCTTAAAGTAAACCCTATCTACGTGACCTGACGCGTATACGCTTGCAGATTGGCGTAAACGTTCTCCAGGGATGAGGTGTGATCGAGGCCGAGATAACAACTTTGTAAGAAAAGTGACCCAAGGGTCTTCTGCTGCAGAAGCATGTCGCCATAGGTCGGCGAACTAACTCATGAGTCAACTCACTCGGACTCACTCTGACTCAGATCAAGTCCTGAGTCTGAGTTTGAGTAAGTCCGGGTGAGTAATATTTTCGTGAGTCTGAGTACGAGTGAGTCCGGCTGAAGAAAATTTTGGTGAGCGTGAGTCCGAGTGAGTTCGGCTCAGGAAAATTTTGTTGAGTCTGAGTGAGCTCCACTTTCTGTTGCCAACCTATGGTAATATCTAGTAATTTTTAGCATTACTATCAGTTTTACCTGGATTCACGTCTATACTCGCACCTACTAACACGTATTCTAAAGCAGTGTCGTTCATGCACTGTTTTAACATTTGTTAATTAAAGGCGTGAATTACTTAGGGAAGTGCCTTGACCATCCCCCAACAAATCTTGCAGAGAATTTCTTTATTATGATATCTTATGCTGTCATCTCTTCAAACAAAATGATGTTACTATTTTGGAAGCACTCAGAACTCGTTTTCGAAGATACTATGTCAAACGGCACCAAAAAGAGCACTGATTACGTGAAATATTGGTGTTAAAGCGCACTCACACCACCGTCGATGAAGCTAATACTAGGCTGACGTACTCATGAGTTGACTCACAAGGACTCACTCAGACTCTGATTGAGCAGTCAGCCTCAGTCTGAGTGAGTCTAGGTGAGTAATGGTTCGGTGAGTCTGAGTCCGAGTGAGTCCAAAGCTCAAATTTGATTTATGAGTGAGTCTGAGTGAGCTTCATAAGTTTCGCTGACCTATGCACGTCAGTGACAGAGAGTGAGGGCAGGTCAGAAAATGATGTAGACGCAGCCGAACCGTCAGATGGAAGAGATGACCGCGGCAGAGCGTAAGTGTGAGAATGTTTACGCCCACACCGGTAAACGACGCGAATGTCGTACTCCTTCAGACGTAGTGCCTAATGGGCAAGCCGGCCGGGTGGATCTTTTAAGAAAGAAAACCAGCCTAATGCGTGGTGACTGGGGACTACTATAATAGGGCGTCCATAAAGATACGGTCGAAACTTGTCTATGACCCATATGATGGCTAGGCATTCGTTTTCGGCCGCGGAGTGGTTGGTTTCAGCTTTGGTGAGCCCACGGTTGGCGTAACAGATGACGTACTCGTGAAATCCAGGTTTACGTTCTGCAAGTACAGCGCTGCGGCCAACATAACTAGCGCCCGTGTGCAGTTCAGTTGGGGTGAGTGGGTCAAAATGTCGCATTATTGGGGGTGAAGTTACAAGGCCGCGAAGTGTGGTGAATGCATCTTCGCATTCTGATGACGACGTTGCGAGGTCATATGGCCGCCGTGAAGATGTTAAGTTAAAAGTGGTATGATGGATGCGAAGTTCCGGATAAAACGGCGAAAGTACGAACAAAGGCTGATAAAACTTCGAACTTGTTTCAATGTCTTCGGTTTAGGGAACTCTAAAACCGCACGAAGATTTCTCGAATGAGAAAGAATACCTTCTCTGGAGACGATGTGCCCCTAAATAAGGATCTTGCGAGCACCAAAGCAAATATTCTTCACATTCAGCTGCAGACCAGCAGATGTGAAGCAAGTGAGGACTGCTTCAAGCGTTGAAAAAGTTTCAGAAAGTCAAGCAAAAATATTACAATGTCATCTAAGTAGCACAGACACGCCTGCCATTTCAGGCCGGGGAAGATGTTATCGATCATGCGCTCGAACGCGGCAGGCGCATTGCATAGCCCGAATGGCATGAGATTAAATTTATACAAGCCATCGAGACTAACAAGAGCCGTTTTGGGAAGGTGAGCCTCAGCCATAGGTACCTGCCAGTAACCGTGGCGCAGATATAATGAAGAGAAAAATTTGGCTCCTTGTAGGCAGTCGAGAGCATCGCCTATGTGATGTAACGTGTAGAAATCTAGAAAGCCGTGAGTAGTGAACGCAAACCCGTATTGAGCCGTCTTCTTCTGGACCAGAACTACCGGCGATGCCCACGGCTTGTCAGAGAGATCAATTACGCCACGTTGTGCCACGCTGAGATATAACGCCATGCATGTCGTAAACTTGTTCGGCAATGATCTTACGCTCAGCTGCCGACACACGATATGGTCGCTGACGTAAAGGGGCATGGGAGCCAGTGTCAATGTGATGAGCTACGGTTGAAGTATACGGACCAAGGATGGTTGTTGGTAATCGAAGCTGGCACGAAAGCGCTCTAGCCAGACGGTGATGTCAGAGCGCTGCTGGGACGTCAGGTGGCTGTAGATGCATCTGGAAAGTGTATCAGTGAATGATGGTAACAAAGCTAGAACGGGACAATCGACACTATTAATCTGCAGAGAAGTTCGCTGGTTAGTGGCGACACTTTCGGAAAAGTAATCGAGGGCGTAAACGCTGCCAAGGGGTTCTTCCTTCAGTAGGATGGAAAATCAGGGAAACGGGTTTGAAACGTAAATTGCACTAGAATAACATTGAGTTGAGAGGGTGGCGAAGGGTAGCAAGCAGCACTTGCAGTGAAGAGTGGTTTCAGCTGGTGTAAAAAGAATGGTAATTTAACAAAGGCGTCACAGCAAATCGGGACTAAAGCAGAAGAGAAATTGGTATCGTAGAGTCGGTTGCGATGAACACTTTTGCAGGCAGAGGCGGCAAGTCGACTAAAACAGAGTCACACAGCGGCGAGAACGTGACCTCGGAGCGACCACAATCTATAACAGCATTGTGAGTGCATAAAAAGTCCCATCAACCAGGCGTAACGACAGCCAGGCGTCGCACAATGCGAATGGCGTAGCGAGTGGGTATTCGAATGCTCCAACTCATTACAAAAGCTTCAGGCATAATTCTTTATGATCGTCAGCGGCATCATATTTCTTGCAAGTGTGTAGCGGATATCACGCTTCTCCGAAAAATGACGAAGGATGGCATAGTAGGTGCCTCTCTACTACACGAAAATTATGATAAATAATGGCGCAGTGGGTACCACGTAAGGGTGCTTGAAGCAGTTACCCAAAAAGTATTTAAAAAATACTATGAAAGGCCGCTTTTCCAACTTTCGCTGTGACTGTGCTGCGCTTTCCACGTAGCACTGATAGTTTTTTACAGCAAAAGATGTGATGAGATCAAAACACGGGCCACGCGCAGGGCCGTAGTTGTCCGCCGTCGGCAACCACTATCGCACGAAATAAAAAAAACTAAATAAAAAACATTAAGGGCATAGTGCGATTTGAACCAGGATCCACTGGGTGCCAGCCCAGTACTCCACCACTGAGCCACGCCGTAGCTCAGGCTTCTTCGCAAACTTGCCTTAGGCAGGCTGTATGTCGAGAAAGGAATCGTTAATATGAGTAACGACGCGTCTTAGAACAGCAAAGGAACAACCAGGCGTCACACAATGCGAATTGCGTAACGAGTGGTCCAATGCCCCAACCCATTACAAAAGATTGTTCTTCATCGCCTAATAACTTTGACACATGCCCACTTCCAGCGTAATTCTTCATCGTCGTCAGCCACTGCATGAAAAAGAAATTCACACATTCGTTCCAAGTGTTTAGCGGATACGTTTCTCCGAAGAATGATGAAGGATAGCATGGTGAATGCCGGCCAACTATGCAAAAATTACGAATATTTATGGCATAATGGGTACCCAGCAAGTGGACTTCCAGCATTTATCTAGAGTGTTTATAAAAGGCTCTCAAAGACCGCTCTTCCAGCTTTCGCTCTGACTGTGCTGCGCGTTCCGCACAGGCCTGGTGATTTTTTAAAGAGACCAGTAGCCACTTTTGATGGTATTAATTTTCTTTAATGCAATGAAAAGCTCACCAATAAATTTGTCTAATGATATAAAACCTGAAAAATTAGAGCAATACATTTCTGTATATACGCGAACTTCTGCTTTTCTTCAAAAAAGCAGCGTGCATCACCACTTTCCTCAAGCATGACGTTAAACGCTTCGGCACGTTTTTGAGTGAAGAAACGTCGCTACAGCAAGACGAAGGCAATACAAACATGGCATTGACTAAGAACCATACTTTGCGGCGTTTGCACGTGAATATATACAGTGAAAATATAATCAGTATGCATACCTTGGAACAAGATCTCATCGTATAAAATAATAATTAAGTTATAATACGATTCATTACGTGCGTGTGTAGTGAAAGCGTAAAATTGTTTCCTCCTTCTTGTTACCCTTCAATAAACATGCCCAGAACAAAATAGACAACCGGCTTTTGTCAGGACAATCCCGTTGTCTTATCCTTAGCACCTAAAATAAACTCTTGCGTTAAAATTGAGCAAATACGGTAGTCATTTATTTCGGCCTTTCTTTAGTTCAGGTGTCCCACATTCATCTCAGCCATCAGGCCGCAGTCGCGTAATTTATTCTCACAAAGGCCGGGGCAGTGAGAAAGGTAAGAGGGGTGGGTGGGGGGGGGGGCAGTGGAGCTTGCACAAATTGTCAAAAATTGTAGAATTTCAAAAAAAAGACCTTTAGAATGAAGTGGAATGAAAAAAAAAACTTTATTTTAGTCCTGCATGACGCGCTTAGCGCGTAGTGGGCATCTTCCGCGTAGAGACCGACAGGAATATTTTCTATATTCTGGTTATTTCTGAAGGAGATGTGTTTCAATGATTCCGGAATTTATTCGGGGGGCGGGGGTCAGTCGCTGCAGGCTGTGGCAGCACACGCCATATTTCGGTAAAAGACCATAAGACCATGCTCCATCCAAACTTTGGGCTCGTAGGGCTCGCCCTGGCTACAGGCCTGCCAAGAAATTGTCGATACCGATCACCAAGATGACTGACGTCATGAAACCAATTCTGAAATATAAATTTAGAAGCTTGCTTTGCAAGCTTCTTAGGCTCGTGTCTTGTCCGGCAGCGGAGGCCTGTACGCCTCTCCGCTGATTTCTGGAATACTCACTACAGGGTGCGCCGCCGCTCAAGACTTCGACTATCCGGTGATTCCAACAATGCTCCCTAAATGACACCGCTCAAGGCGTCTTTTGCGGTGATCACAACATTGCTCACTAGATGGTTGATTGATTTGCGCGGTTTAACGTCCCAAAACCACCATTTGATTATGAGAGACGCCGTAGCGGAGGGCTCCGGAAATTTTGACCACCTGGGGTTCTTTAACGTGCACCTAAATCTGAGTACACGGGCCTACAACATTTCCGCCATGCAGCCGCCACAGCCTGGATTTGAACCCGCGACCTGCGGGGCAGCAGCCGAGTACCTTAGCCACTAGACCACCGTGGCGGGGCTGCTCACTAGATGAAGTGCCACTACTCAAGGCATCGGCTTTCCGGTGATTTAAAAAAATGCTCATTAAAACATTGGCCCATATCTCCATGTTTCACTGCAAATAACGTCGAAAGACGAACGTCTTGCGTCTGGATAGAGTGAACAAAACGTTTATTGGATGTTCTGCACGAGGAAATCAGTGAATTGTATTCTGGAGGCATTGCATTAGAGTGTCTCGATCCGTGCAGCGAAGGCGAACGAGCGCATAGAGGCACGTTAGACACAAGCGCTATCTGGCAGTTTTCTTCGAAAACGAAGGAAGGCGTGCGTGCCTGTCTCGGAAGCGATGAGGTGTATAACTCAAAGCGACAGGAAGGTGCTACCACCGTGTCGTCTTAGCAAAGCGTTGGAAACACTTGCCTTTTTGAGCATAGCGTTGCATGGTCGGCGCAGCGTGATAAACGCTACGGTCCTTAAAATTTCTTATGTATGTTTTTTTCTAGTACAAAGACACACATACAGAATATTGACAAGTTGTTATTGTGCCTCGGATATGCGCAACAATTAATTTTTTATTGAAAATTGCCCAAGTATGAACGCTTAGACATGAGCAATAATGGTGGGTGCTGCAGATTAGGTTGGCCGTTTGGGTATCGTTTGGGGTATCATCAACGCGGGCAAACAGACAAGCGTACAGACAGACAGACAGACAGACAGACAGACAGACAGACAGACAGACAGACAGACAGACAGACAGGCAGGCAGGCAGGCAGGCAGGCAGACAGACAGACAGACAGACAGACAGACAGGCAGACAGACAGACAGACAGACAGACAGACAGACAGACAGGAAGGCAGGCAGGCAGGCAGGCAGGCGGACAGACGGACAGACAGACAGACAGATCAAAACTTTTTCCGTCGAGGTGCCCCAAAAAAGACTGTCGTCTTTAATAGCCCACTGGCGCACACCACTTTTATCTCGTGCGCTTTTTTGCTCTTCGCCGGGAGCTCAGAGAACGTTCTTCGTTATCGCTCGGCCGCACGAACACCTCAGAAGCCAAGACAGCAGCGCGGCGGACTCGCAACGCAGCAGCAACTCGAGCTCGCCGCCAAGACCCTCCGGGGACAGCCCGGTAATATAACAACGTTAGCACGCCTGTATATGATGGTAGGAGATCTGTACGAAGGATTCGCGGGTTACCGAATCATCTCCGAGAACTCTCTTCCAAGATCATTCACTTTATGGATATGGCTGTGATTTCTCTTTTTTCTTCGAAGTTATGTTTCACGACATGGTGAACACATGGGGTGTTTCATGAAAATAATTCTTAGACCAATCACGCTTGGGCAGCTCACGAACATAACTACTAAGGAAATAAAAAAAGTGGTGCAAAAACACTTACGTTGAGTTTGCGGGCCGCGTGTTTGAGACCACTGTTCTGCGTACTAACGTGACGGCGTTAAAGATCTCGTTTCGCAGAAATTCCAATGTCATTGTCGTTGGTTGTGAGTGAAAAATCAGTATTTTTTGGGAGTGAAAATTTGAAAGAGGTGCAAATAAATGCATAATAAAGATATTTGAATAGAACTCTCATCCAGGACTTCTGCGTGGCAAACAGGTGTTCAACCACAGAGCCACTCCACTGTTTCAAAATCTTTCGCAAAAAAAACCTATACGTATGTGTTGTAGTGCAACGAGTTTCTAAAGGCGCAACACCTTTTGAGCATGGTCAGAAAACGCGGCAGATCGGTAGTAGAGGCCCCCGACAACACGCGAGCCAAATAATGTGCACAGCACGTAACCTGGAATTCACAATAAATGATCGAAGTCAAATAAAAATTGCTTTCTGATCTATCAACAAATCACGTTATATGACCAAAAATCACACGTCAACGACCCATCTATCAGCCATTGGCTGATTAGAACATGAAGCGCTCGCTCGTTACGGAGGTCACCGCGGGAGGCCGCCACTTGTCTACGCTTGCACGCGCAATCACACTGAAAAGGGCGTGCATTCGAAGAAAACAGAAAAAGTGCTCAAGGTCACGAGGCACACGTGTCGTTTTTTTTTTTTTTGTGGCCCTGTCATTCCTCCCTGCTTAGCTTCCAGCGCTTTCGTCGACACGAGAGAAGAGAGAATGCAATCGCAGCATGCGACAAGCCTTTGTAACACCACTCGCACTGCAAGGATTCTTAAAATTTTTGTCGCTCTGAATCCGTGAGGCAATAAGCTCTTCCAGGGAATTCATTCTATGGTTACTTGAAAAAGTGTTTCAGGCCCACTTTAACGCATGCAATATTCAAAGTAAGAAGCATATAGAATCACATTAAGTGTCAAAACATGTGCATTGCACCTCGTTTTATTGATATTAAAGGCCCTTCCATTAAAAAGCTCATGGGCACATTTAATCATCATTACTAGTAACGGTCTCAAGTACAACAGACAAAATAGAACTGGCAGAGCTTTCGAAGTTAATTAATAGGCTAAGGTATCCGATGTAAGAAGGTATAACACGGAGAGAATCGGACACGCTCTGAAAAACGGAGGAAGTGCCAAAGCAGTGAAGAGGAAACTTGGGATAGGCAAAAATCGCATGTAGGCACCAAGGGACAAAGAAGGCAAAATAACTACCAATACGGATAGGATAGTTAAAATAGCGGAGGAGTTTTACAGAGATTTGTACAGTAGTCGGGACAACCACGACTTTAATACTATAAGAACTAGCAGTAACCCAGATGACACCCCACCAGTAATGATAGAAGAAGTCAGAAAAGCTTTGGAGAGCATGTAAAGAGGCAAAGCTGCTGGTGAGGATCAGGTAACATCAGATCTACTGAAAGATGGAGGACAAATTGTGTTAGAAAAACTAGCCACCCTGTTTACGAGGTGTCTCCTGACGGGAAGGGTACCAGAGTCTTGGAAGAACGCTAACATCATCTTAATACATAAGAAAGAAGATGACAAGGACTTGAAGAATTTCAGGCCGATTAGCTTGCTCTCTGTAGTATACAAGCTATTTACAAAGGTAATTGCTAACAGAGTAAAGAAAACATTAGAATTCAATCAACCAAAGGAACAAGCAGGATTTCGAACAGGCTACTCAACAATCGACCACATTCATACTATCAATCAGGTAATAGAGAAATGCTCAGAATATAACCAACCACTATACATAGCCTTCATAGATTACGAGAAGGCGTTTGATTCTGTAGAAATATTAGCCGCCATGCAGACACTGCGGAATCAGGGCGTCGATGAAGTATATATAAACATCTTGGAAGAAATCTACAGGGGATCAACTGCTACCATAGTGCTTCATAAAGAAAGCAACAAAATACCAATCAAGAAGGGTGTAAGGCAGGGAGATACAATCTCCCCAATGCTATTTACCGCATGCTTACAGGAGGTTTTCAGAAGCCTAGAATGGGAACAGCTAGGAATAAGTGTTAATGGAGAGTACCTTAGTAACCTGCGCTTCGCCGATGACATTGATTGCATTGCTGAGTAACTCAGGGGGCGAATTGCAACTCATGATTACGGAGTTAGACAATGAGAGCAGAAAGGTGGGTCTTAAATTGAATCTGCAGAAAACGAATGTAATGTACAACAACCTCGGAAAAGAGCAGCGCTTCGAGATAGGTAATAGTGCACTTCAAGTTGTAAAAGACTATGTCTACTTAGGGCAGGTAATAACCGCGGAGCCGAACCACGAGATTGAAGTAACTAGAAGAATAAGAATGGGGTGGAGCACATTTGGCAAGCACTCTCAAATTATGACAGGTAGATTGCCACTATCCCTCAAGAGGGTTCAGCTTAAATTGAGGACGACGCAGCGAGCAATGGAACAAAAAATGGTAGGTGTAACCTTAAGAGACAAGAAGAGAGCAGAGTGGATTAGGGAACAAACGGGGGTTAAGGATATCATAGCTGAAATCAAGAAAAAGAAATGGACATGGGCCGGGCATGTCGCGCGTAGACAGGATAACCGCTGGTTGTTAAGGGTAACTAACTGGATTCCAAGAGAAGGCAAGCGGGTTACGGGGAGACAGAAGGTTAGGTGGGCAGATGAGATTAAGAAGTTTGCGGGTATAAATTGGCAGCAGCAAGCACAGGACCGGGTTAACTGGCGGAACATGGGAGAGGCCTTTGTCCTGCAGTGGACGTAGTCAGGATGATGATGATGATGATGATGATGATGATGATGATGATGATGATGATGATGATGATGATGATGATGATGATGACTAGTAACGACATCGAGAAAGTGTGCAGCTGTCCGGAAGCCTGTGCTGCGTACGGACGCGTAGTAGATTCAATTTGCAAAAGTAAGAATTAAGGCGTACTCTACTCGCAGTAGGCGTTCCGGGATAGTCTGAAAAAGCCAATATTACTCGCACAGACGTTCCTTTCCTTGCGCTACGGTGTCCAACAAGAAGCGAAGCCTTGTTGGCGATTGAAAAAATGGTACCAAAAAGACCCAAATATGCTATAATGTTTTCCTTTTGAAGGCGAATCTGAAGTATTCTCCCAGTTTCAAGAGCACCGAAACCATTGATTATTGGCATTTATTGTGTAAGGTACCACAAGCAGACTGTTGGGCTTCGTGCGGTACCGTGGACATGACGCGATTCATGTTTTAAGGCTTCTTAATGCGCAGCAAACGTCCAGGGCACACGTATTACCGCATTTCGTCTTCGTATCAGTGGGGATTACCTCATCCGGTTTTTGATTCTATGACAATGCACTCAGATGCAGAACCACACTGGGGTTTTCAAGGTGCCATTCCAGTAACTACAACAGCTATTTCAAGCACCTCGCGAGCACAAACTACTTACACACGTATGTTATGAATCTCGATTCCCTGTTTCAGTAAACTTTGATTTGTCGATTATATGTTCCATCTGGCATTAAAAAATAATTAAAATAAGAAATGCATACCGTACGCTCTAGTTTTGTACAAGACAGGCCAGTTGCGTAGGATCAGGGTGATATTTTTAGCTTGAGTTCTCCTGGTCATCAGCTTCTCGTCTAACGCAACTACAGTTGTCAAACTTTTGGCACGTGGCTAAGACTTCACTCTTTTTCTCAAGTATGTAATGCTTCTAGCTACTCGTACCGTCTGTTTTCTAAACCCTCAACTAGAGAAACGTTACGTTAGCTCGTTGCTGAAGGCTTTCACATTTGACAAGAAGCCACAGCTGCGGCCTTCAAATATCAAGACATTGGCACTAAATGAATCTTGGTTGTGTTTTCCAAACCCCAAGATCTGATTTCACTCAGCTCTACGTGAAATTAGCCACGAATCACCACCCTGCGCACGCCAGAAGCTGACTATGCCAGGGCGTGACTCACAGGGCCAACGAATCAAGGCGTTCGACTTTAGCGGTGCCAAAGTTTGGAGTGTCAGCAACCAAGACTCATTCATGGCTTATTATTATTTATTTTTTGCCACTGGTTACGGAACACCTAGAGTTATTCTCGGATCTCTACCTACAACGTTCTCATGTAGTTGCGCTTAACGGAAGCAAAAAGTTTGCGTTCCGCGTGCCTACGTGAGTGGCGTAGGTCTCTTCAGTCTGTGAGCACAATTGGCGCTCTTGTGGCAAATCACTTCTGCGAAAGCCCGCAAGGTGAAGAAACGTAATGGAAATGGAAAGAAAAAAATTGTTGGGTGGCATTTTTTAGGGGCAAAGCTCCTTAGGACCTCTTTTGTGAACATGATAAAGAACCATTGCTATAGCCGAAACATATGTAAGACACAAGAAAACTTTTTTCTATAGACTTCAACGTAGACATAGCCTAATCATAACGCAAAGGATTGCTGTTCCCGGTGAAAATAACTCATCCAGAAGAGTATTAGTGAGTTGACTTTTTCTAAAATATGCCTAGTTGTTGAGCCTTCTCAAGTAAACCTGTAACACAAAGGTACACATCGAGCACTCTATGTTCCAACAAACTATCCATATTAAAATGGTACCTTGCCACCGGTAAGATGGCAGGTTCTTGTATTCCCTTTTCGAGGCATATCCTACACTCAAGAAATTTTTAAATCCTCCTAGAATTGCTTAATACGACTTGAAGGCGAGATAAACTTAGATTTTTATATACAGCTTATGTCACTCAATCTAGATTATAGAGGGCAACACTTCGGTAACGTACCATTACTCACCAACACGATACTCAGAGCATCACCTACTCTTCAGGGCTCACTTGGAAATTTGTAGATTTTTTTTAAGCGAGAGTATTAGATGAATCGTGAAAGGCGAAAAGTAGCCAACAAGTGTGTTGAAGTGGCTTGTTGATGTATTATAAACGGCCTTTTTTTAGAGCACCAGAAACTGCAAAGATACAAGTGCCCGTGTGTCTTGTGTCTCTATCTTCTGCCGAGTTATTCTTCGTGCTCAGAAAGAAAAAAAAAGAACGAAAAGAAAAGTGACCGTCATCGTTGGCATTGGGGACGTTAGTACAATATTTTCAAGAAAATCATGACACAATGAACTCATCATATGACGTCACAGTTACATAACAAATAACCTAAATTTGAGGTGTATTGTTGACGTCAGACGTCAGTATGACGTCACATGGAGCGACATCTTATTGTCGCGATTCAACGTAAGCAGTTCACCGAGACGTTGAGTCCGAGAACCGACGGCGTGTGTTTTTATGCAGGAGCCAAGAGCAAGAGAGCTAAACAAAAAGCATGTCGTCTTCTTCAATGTCTCTTTTCACGAGAGTGTTGGCGTGCACATCATATTCGTTCTCTGTTTCGGGCGTGGCATTTGCCTTCCCTTAAAAGAGCGTCGCCCCGATGCTATAGCTGAGCCAGTGATTCGCGCATAATGTCACTTTGTAGAAGCGACGGTTCTTCGCAGAGTCACTCGCTTACGTATGGCTTAATGCGCACTACGTGCACAAGTTCAGGTCGGTGCTGGCGACGCCTTGTACAGTTTGGGCTATCCGGGACAACTTCGTAGGTAACGTCACATAGTCGTCGCAGCATTCGATAAGGTCCGAAGTATCTTCTGAGCAACTTTTCGGATAGTCCCCGTCTTCGCACAGGCGTCCACACCCATACCCTGCCCCTGGTTCCGTACGTTACAGGTGTATGACGTAGGTTATAGCGGCCTGCGTCATACTCTTGCTGTTGGTGTATTCGCAGACGTGCGAGCTGCCTCGCTTCCTCTGCGAGTTGAGTAAACGCGTCAGCACTCATTTTGTTGTTATCGCATTCGTGTGGCAGCATCGCGTCCAACATCGTTCTTACTTCTTGTCCGTGAACAAAGCTGAATGGGGTCATTCGTGTGGTTTCTTGTTTAGCAGTATTGTATGCAAACGTTATGCAAAGGAGAATCTCGTCCTAGTTTTTGTGTCCGATGTCCACATACATTAAAAGCATGTGTTCCAGTGTTTTGTTGAGTCGCTCGGTCAACCCGTTGGTTTGTGGATGGTAAGCTGTCGACTTGTGATGAATCGTACCGCTGAGCACCAACACATGATCTAAAAGTGCGGCCGCGAATACAGTTTCGCGATTTGTTATAACGATCGATGGCGGACCGTGTCTCAGCACAATGTTCTCTATCAAGAACCGGGCCATTTTCTCTGCTGTGCCTCTCTGGATGGCTTTTGTCTCGGTGTAGTGAGTAAGCTAGTCGCTCGCTACTATAACCCAGCGGTTACCAACACTAGAGGTGGGAAGTGGGCCCAAAAGGTCCATTCCGATTTGGTCAAATGGCGTTGTCGGGATCTGGACAGGGTGTAGCAAACCGGCAGGTTTTGTTGGAGGTGACTTGCGCTGCTGGCAATCGAGCCAGATCCTAACATGATGCTTCACGGCAGCGGTGAGTCTAGGCCAGTATTACCTCCCTTGAACTCTGCCCAGTGTGCGCGTGTAGCCTAAATGTCCAGATATTACCTCGTTGTGGCACGCTTGCAATACCTCAGAACGAAGAGTGGTAGGGACGACAAGCAGGTAGGTGGACCCGTCTGACGAGAAGTTCATTTTGTAAAGAACGTTGTTTCGCAGATAGAATGACAATAGTCGTCTTGCAAAGGCTTTGGTCGCATTCTGGCTTCGTTCTTCTAAATAATTAATCAAGCCAAGTAGCTCAGGAACGTCATGCTGGTCATCTGCAATGGTTGACGTGTCGAGGATTCCGAGGAACGCTGTCTGTTCGTCAAAAGAAGCAGCCGACTCTATTGGTGATCGAGACAGGCAGTCGGTGTCCGTGTGTCGTTTTCCCGACTTATACACCATCGTTATAGGAAACTCCTGTAGTCAAAGCCTCCAGCGTGCCAATCGCCCGGAATGATCCTTCAGACTTGTTAACGAACACAACGAATGGTGGTCACTGATAACCTTGAATGGGCGACCATACAAGTATGGGCGAAATTTTATAACTGCCCACACCACGGCAAGGCACTCCTTTTCAGTGGTCGAGTATTTTGCTTCTGTGCGTGACAGAGTTCTGCTTGCGTAAGCGATCACTCTTTCCTCGTCGTCCTGGCGCTGCACAAGCACAGCTCCGAGACTAACATTGATGGCGTCAATATGGAGCACTGTAGGGGCTGTCTCATCAAAATGAGCAAGCACGGGGTTCGTGTGTAGACGTTGCCGCAAGTCATTGGAAGCAGCTTCCTGTTCCCCAAACAAATGCAACGTCATTCCTCGTGAAACGAGTTAAAGGTGACGCAATGCGCGCAAAATCTGGAATGAACTGCCGATAATATGCACAGAGACCCAGAAAACGCCCGACTGCATTTTTATCTGATGGTGTTGGAAACTGTGCGACGGCGGCAACTTTTTCGGTATCTGGACGAACTCCTGCGTAACTGACGACATGGGCAAGAAACTGCAGTTCCTCAAAGCAGAAGTGACATTTCTCCGGCTCGAGCGTCAAGCCTGCGGCCCGTATGGCCTGCAAACCATTTGCAATCGTTCAAAGTGTTTGTCAAAGGTTGCAGAAAACACAATGACGTCGTCAAAGTATACGAGGCAGGTTCTCCATTTAAGCCCAAAGAGAACGGTATCCATGAGACGCTGGAATTTAGCAGGCGCGGAGCACAATCCAAATGGTAAAACCTTAAATTCGTACAGTCCGTCTGGCGTCACGAAAGCGGTTTTTTCACGATCCCTGGGGTCGACTTTAATTTGCCAACATCCGCTCTTTGAGTCCATGGAAGAGAAGTAACGTGCGTTTCGAAGCCTGTCGATCGAATCACCTATGCGGGGAAGCGGGTACACATCTTTTCTTGTAACCTGATTTAGCTTCCGATAGTCCACACAGAAACGCAGGCTGCCGTCCTTCTTTTTGACCAGAACAACAGGTGATTCCCAAGGGCTTTTCGACAGTTGAATGACGTCGTCTTCAAGCATTTTTGTTACCTGCTGTTCTATCGCTTCTCGTTCTTTTGAAGCCACACGGTACAAGTTTTGATGGATTGGTATAGCCGTGTCCTCTGTGATGATTCGGTGCTTGGTCAAGGACGTCCAGCCAACATTCGAGGTCGACGCAAAACAGTAGTGGTACTCGGCTAGCAGCACAAGCGAGCGTTCCCGCTGTTGCTGGGTTAAAGTAGGGCTGACGTCAAGGTTAGCTGCTAGTTCATGTGGGTCTTGTGTAGGTGTTGCTTCGAGTGCTGAAAAGCAGTCACAAATATCTGCGATCTCGTCAAAATGTGCCAAAGTTGTGCCTTTTAAAAGGTGCCGTCGCTCGGAGGTGAAATTGGTCAACAGCAAGTTAGTTCGGCCGTCGATGACATTGACTATTCCTCGTGTTACAGAAATCCCATGAGTGAAAAGCAGCGAGGTTATTTGGTCGGTGACTCTTTCACCGTCTAACGGTACGTCACATGCTACGGAAACGAGGATACATAATCGAGGCGGCACGACTATATTGTGGTCTTTAAGACGAAAGGATTTGGGCTCTGGTGATGCAGGATCAGTCAGACGAGCACTCTCGTAAAACGAAACCACGCGGTACGGGATGTTGATTATTGCGCCATGCTCCCTGAGAAATTTCATTCCTATAATTAAATCTTTGCAGCACTCTGGGAGAACGATGAAAGTCGCGACGAAAGAATATTCTCCTATGCTGATTCTTGCTGTGCATCTTTCAGTGGGGAGCAGCAATTGACCACCCGCTGTTCTTATAAGTGGTCCTGTCCATGGTGTTTTTACTTTTCTAAGATGATCAGCCAGCTTGTGACTTAGTATAGAAAAATCAGCACCCGTATCGACTAAGGCTGTCACTTGCTCTCCATCAATAATTACATTGAGGTCGGCGCTCACCATTTCGTCGTTGTTAGTATTAGTCAGCGTCGAGTCGTTCTGTAGCGGCAGTACTGAGGACTTTTTATTGTCTTGTGGTCGGGCTGCGACCTTACCCCGAGAGGTCGCCGCCTTTAGTTTCCTTTAGTTTCCCCGGTAAGGGCTGGGCGACCTTGTTCCCCGAAGGTCAGCAAAAGTACGTCGATTCGGTGACGATGTCTGAGCAGGGGATGGAGAGCGTGACCTGTGGGCGGAATTGGGCTGGCGATTAGGAAGTGACTCGTGATAGGGATACCACGTTGTTGAAGGTCCTCGAAAACCAGGGTCGTCATGGCGAACAATGTAGTCGGCGTTGGCACGGCGACCGTCGTACCCTGGCCGAGACGGGCGAAGCGATGTGTCGCGGTACCAACAATAGCAAGCTATATCGCCGGCACCACCACAGTTGCAGCAGAGAGGGCGCCAATCGACAGTGTGCCAAGCGTCAGTTCTGCGAAATTGTGGGCGTCCCATGTCCTCTTGCGGTGGTGAGTAAGGTGCGGCAAGTGGTGGCTGGTGGCATGAAGACATCGGAGACAAGGGCCGACGTCTGAAAGCCTCCTGCAATGGTTGCGATGAAGGTGCGGCTGTAGGTGGCTCGTAGTATGATGTAATAGATGGGACGAGTGGTGGACGGCGGACAGCGTCGGCGTAACTCTGTTGACGCTGCTCGCGACCGAGATGAGCTGCTGAAAAAGCGTGCCTAAGTTCGTCACGAACGACTGCGACAGCGGCGGTCACTGGTGTATCCACTGGAGGAGTGCAAAGCTTCTGAATTTCTTCTTGGACAATATCTCTGATCAGGTCACGTATCCCTGATCAGGTTACCCTGATTGTCCAGAGTCACTGAAGCGGCGTTGATTGGGGTGGTAGTGGACGAGCGATCATATTGCCTCGATCTTTGGTGCAGAGCACGCTCAATGGCAGTGGCTTCTCTTATAAAATCGGCCACGGTAGTTGGGGCATTGCGCACAAGTCCAGCGAACAGTTGTTCTTTCACGCCGCGCATAAGGTAGCGCAACTTCTTTTCCTCAGACATATTGGGATCACCCGACGACATAGGCGCGTCACGTCTTCAGCCAACATTGCCACAGTTTCGTTAGGTTTTGAAGCCTTAACTCGAGCAACTGCTGAGCCCGCTTTCGACGGTCGACGCTAGCAAAGGTGTCAATCAGCTGGTGACGAAACTCATCCCATGTGGATATACGGCCTTCTCGATTCTCAAGCCACGCGTGAGCGCTGTGATCGAGAGTGAAGTACGTGCGGGCAAGCTTCTGTTGAGCATTCCACTGGTTGATGTCGGCAACGCGTTCGTCATGCTCAAGCCAATCTTCAACATCTTCGTGTGGGGCACCACTGAAGCGATCAGGCACAAGTGGCTGAAGAAGTGTTACCTGGGCTGGATTGCAAACGGGGCTGTCTTGTATCCCTTGGACCACCTGTGGCTGGCTGGCGGAGACCATTGGCGAGGTACGTAAAGCCTGGTAGAATGTTCGTCGAAGGAGGTCAGCGCAGGAGAGAGGCCTAGCAACCGCTGACTGAAGCAGTGCACTGGTGTCGTAACAGGTGGCTGCGTGTCGGGACTTGATGAATGGCTCCCAGATGGCGTGTTGAGCATCGGCAGGCTTGCAACCCAGCGCCTCCACCACTGTCGCGATTCAACGTAAGCAGTTCACCAAGACGTTGAGTCCGAGATTCGGCGGCGTGTGTTTTTATGCAGGAACCAAGAGCAAGAGAGCTAAACAAAAAGGCCCCAAAGAAAGAGACGACACACACAAGCGCTGACTATCAACTGAATTTATTTCGGGAAAAGTCAATGCATATATACCTCCAAGGCAACCATACCGTACATGCGCCACGCAATCGACAAAAAAGGTACACAGAAAAGTGTAATCTGAGTTGAAAAAAGATGCAGCGTATTACATACGCGATGAAATGAAATCAAACTCGGATGGGTGCAGGGTCAGAGACGTGTCACTTATGCAAAGATGAGCACTTTTTCTGATATGATAGGCTTCCAAAGCCAGCAGCGCATGCTCATTGCTGCTCCTGCCAAGAATCGACGTCCCTTCAAATCGTGCCTCACAATTGCAGCAAGCGTTAATATGAGCCACAAGATGGGCTCCTTTATCCGCATTCTTGTTAATCTTTTGTGAGTGTTCCCTGAGCCGCTCGTTGATGCATCTTCCAGTTTTTCCGACGTAGAACTTACCACACGAGAGCGGGATGGCATAAACCACGCCGACGGCACACGGGACGTAGGTCACACCGTGTCGTATTTTGCACCCTCCTCTGCTCATACCGCAGGTGCGGGAGCATAGCTTGGAAAGCTTGTTCGGGGCAGACAGCGCCAAAGGGACACCATGTCTGCCTGCCACTTTCTTGAGCTGATGGGAGATACGATGCATGTAGGGGACCACCACAGGCCTCACTTTGTCCTGTACGGCGTCCGCCCGCTTGGTGGATTTCTTTTTCTGGACGAGCGTTTCCGCCACTGCAGTCAAGAGCGACTTGGGGAACCCAGCAGCCAAAAGTCGGCTGATCTGATTTGTGAAGCTATCTTGCATCTTGTGAGTGCATGATTTTCTAAGAGCCGCTTCCATGGCCGACATCGCAATTCCTCTTTTTACAATTTTCGAATGTGCAGACTTAAAAGGTAACAAGTCCTTATTTGCCCGTGGATGGTAGGACCAACACACGTGACGTTCACAAAACTCGAGCCTTAATTCTAAAAACTGTAAAACACCTTTCTGCGGGAGCTCAAATGTAAAAACAAGACCTCGTCCGTGTCGGCTAAAATCGTCTAAAATCTTAGTCACCGTGTCCTGGTAGGAGGAGTCTAGAGATAATAAAACCAAAAAATCATCGACGTACCTGAAAACCTTTACAATCTTTCTCGCGCTAAAACATTTGCTTAAAGAACTATCCACATTTGCTAAAAAAATATCTACAAGTAGAGGCGCCAGACAGGACCCGATACATATGCCATTACGCTGCAAATATGGCTGGTCATTAAAAACGATAAAAGTGACCTTAAGATAATACTCTAAAAGGCTCAAGAAATTGCTCAAAGAAACACCTACAAAATTCTGGAAAGGCACAGCCCCGTAACCCTCAATGCATGCTTGCACTGAAGACATAAGCTCATGCTGGGGTACAGAATAAAACAAATCTTCTATGTCAACTGAGAAACCATATCCCACATTAGTATTCCCACTCAAGAACTGCACCACATCATCTGCATTTTTCGCACGAAAGGGATCATTGTACACTAGCGACTTCAATTTCTTCTGCAAAAACAAGCTAACATTGTGTTGCCAGCACCCCGTTTCACTGACGATGGTTCTAAAAGGTACTTCTGTCTTATGGGTCTTGGCGGTGAAAAACACAGTCAAGAGTTGCCTCTGCTATTCTCTATGCTTTTCGCAATAGATGTTAATTCCAATTTTTTACAAAAATCAACAAACTTTGTTTTCACACGAACCTCCCGCTTCCCAACGGGAACAAGTTTTTAGACACAGCCTGCAGGGCTTTCTCGCTAAAAATGCCTTTTTCAACTACAACAAAGCCTCCCTCTTTATCAGCCTGCATGAGGCAGAGGTCGTTCGCTCTCAGAAAGGACAACGTGCGCCTAACACTACCATCTGAATGCCGGGGTGGGCCTTTTGGCACAGACTTGTCTAAACTTACTACGCCCTCAAGTAGGCATTGATCGCGGGACTCTTGCTTCGCTTTAGAAGCGATATTTCTATTTATTGCAATCAGATCATGCGCAGGAATATGCGAAGGTATACAAAATTTAGGACCTTTCTCCAGCAAGCGTTCTACGTCATCAGGCAGGTTAGCATTTCCAATCACCTTCACTTTTTTCTTTACAACAGGAACAGATTTTTCTCCAGAGCGGCACAAAATTCTCACCATACTGTTCCAATTTGCTTCCGTTAGTTGAGCCGCTAGTCGAACACGAGAGCGGTACTTCTTAAGAGCCAGCCACTCAGGATCAGTTGAATGGCAAAGCGCCCAAAGCCAGTCCTGGAAGAGTCGCACTTGCCGCCATAGTTCCGAACGTAATAATTTGCTCAGTCTCTTGACATGGGTCCAGGACGGGGTCACAGAGCCGAAAAACGCTCTCACATCTGTCGGCACAAGACCCTTACGCAGGCAGAATCCATACAGTCTAGCTCGGCACGTCGAAAGTACGATGTGGCTGAGGAGTGCATTGACGACAGCAGAAGAAGAAACACACGGAGAAGACACGCAGAAAGAGGGACCCACTGTACTAGAAAGGTACTTCAGTAAAACTTCTTTTGGGCCTAGTTGGTTCATAATCAAAGGGGTACTTTTACAGCGCAAACACGACACACCACAAAGAAAGAGACGACACACACAAGCGCTGACTATCAACTGAATTTATTTCGGGAAAAGTCAATGCATATATACCTCCAAGGCAACCATACCGTACATGCGCCACGCAATCGACAAAAAAGGTACACAGAAAAGTGTAATCTGAGTTGAAAAAAGATGCAGCGTATTACATACGCGATGAAATGAAATCAAACTCGGATGGGTGCAGGGTCAGAGACGTGTCACTTATGCAAAGATGAGCACTTTTTCTGATATGATAGGCTTCCAAAGCCAGCAGCGCATGCTCATTGCTGCTCCTGCCAAGAATCGACGTCCCTTCAAATCGTGCCTCACAATTGCAGCAAGCGTTAATATGAGCCACAAGATGGGCTCCTTTATCCGCATTCTTGTTAATCTTTTGTGAGTGTTCCCTGAGCCGCTCGTTGATGCATCTTCCGTTTT